>JAQGBW010006169.1:0-10959 GCA_034698625.1 Julus scanicus
TTACTAGGCCTATGTGAGTTTCGAAATTATGACGCGAATGGTAACGGTTATTTTTGGTGCTAAATCTCTCTATTATCCTGTAATTAGCAAGACCATTTGCATACCATCGCCAAGTTCATCGCCATTGTAGCAATAATTATGACTGCCGGACTTAATTATAAATTCAGTGAATATAAGGTGATCTTTTGGGGGGATTTTTAGCAATGGTGGCGCCAACATGTATTCAAAGAAAACGATGAAACTCGCTTCATTAACTCTAAAAGATGGTCGTAATTTTCAAAAAAAGAGGTGGCGGAACGACGACGGCAATCCCTAATGGATGCCTCGTAAAAAATCTGGAAATGCTTGTATGCGCATTTTAGACAACGACCGAATCGGTGCAACTGCCTTCAAATTGAAATATATGTAAAACAATCGCAGAAATCAATAGACATTCAAGGTTGGGACCTTGAACGAAAAGCTCCTTGGCATCGGAAAAACGCAATCGATTTCACTTCGAAATCAATTAGTTTCATATTAAGTAACCAATGTCGGTGTGAAGCGTCACACACTGGAAAGGCTAATCCAAAGCTATTTTAGAGGGGAATGCATAACATCGAAATCCATAAATTGGACACCATGTACTGAGAAGAATCATGGTCGATAACAATACAATGATTTTCACGGTTTGTAGGCTGACTGGGCCGGACAATCTGATATATTTCAAAACCAAGCAAGACTATGTATTTTGTAATGCATATTTACAATAATAAATCCATTTACCACATATAACCACAGAAACTCACAGAATTTAAACAAATATCGATAAAATGGTCGATAACAACAATTATTTTCACGGTTTGAAGGCCGACTTGAATTATCAAATTAAATAATGGGCTAATCATAAATGTCGTCCCCCAAAATTCCCTGGTAAAAAAAAACAATAGAAACCAATAGAGATGTATATTGTTTTCTATTGTTATTTGGACACTTTATTGATTTTAATTGTTTTCTTTGGTTCCTGTATTGACTTCTATGGTTTAACTGTACTGCCTGAACAATAGAAAACAATAGAAAGCCATAGAAAACAACTGAAACCAATAAAACCAATAGAAATTTTCTATTGATACCAATAGAAAACAACGTTCCAAATAACAATAGAAATCTCTATTGTTTTTTTTCACCAGGGTTGGCAAACACTTTACCACACAAATGGCACAAGACATACATTTTTGGTATAACTGAGTGCCAAATTATGTTTTCATTTGCCTTTTTTAAAATTTTAAATATTTTTAAATCATTCCCAAATATAGGACACCCTGTGTCATTCCGAAGTAGGGCAACAATAGAAACAATAGAGATGTCTATTGGTTTCTATTGTTATTTGGACACATTATTGATTTTAATTGTTTTCTATGGTTCCTGCATTGACTTCTATTGGCTTTTATTGACTTCTATGGTTTAGCTGTATTGCCTGAACAATAGAAAGCCATAGAATACAACTGAAACCAATAAAACTAATAGAAATTTTCTATTGATATAAATAAAATCAACGTTCCAAATAACAATAGAAAACAATAGAAATCTCTATTGTTTTTTTCACCAGGGTTGACAAACACTTTACCACACAAATGGTACAAGACTCTAATCTTGCGTGAATTAATTATGTTTTCATTAGCCTTTTTTAAATTTTAAATATTCTTAAATCATTCCCAAATGTAGGACAGCCTGTGTCATTCCGAAATAGGGCAACAATAGAAACAATAGAGATGTCTATTGGTTTTTTATTGTTATTTGGACACTTTATTAATTTTACTTGTTTTCTATGGTTCCTGTATTGAGTTCTATTGGTTTTAATTGACTTCTATGGTTTAGCTGTATTGACTGAACAATAGAAAACAATAGAAATCTCTATTGTTTTTTTTACCAGGGTTGGCAAACACTTTACCACACAAATGGCACAAGATTCAAATCTTGCGTGAATTTTGGGATATACCCTATACATTTTTGGTATAACTAAGTGCCAAATTATGTTTTCATTTGCCTTTTTTAAATTTTAAATATTCTTAAATCATTCCCAAATATAGGACACCCTGTGTCATTCCGAAGTAGAGCAATCACGCACGGCTCAAGTGTATTGCCTGTTTGCGCCAATTTTGGGGTAAATACCAATCATAAAACCAAGGCAACAGCATTTTCATTTACTTGCTACGCCAAATTTCGCACGTAGCTGCCTCATTTGCAAGACACGTAGTGACAGCCAGCTTCGTCTAATGACACTTTAATAAGGAAATACCAACAACGCTATAATGATGTCATTCGACAGAACAGCGTCGTTACACGCGTTACACGTTAAAATACGTAGCCTCGGATAAAAAAAAAAAAATAATGTTTACGTAAAAACGAAGATGGAAAAAATAACCAAGAATGTGCACTCCAGCGTGTTTATTCAAACTCCCCGATGCAAACCCCAAGCCCATTTCCTGCATTAAAACTGTATGAAAGCAGCATACGATTATGCTGTATACGAAACGGCTATTAAGACCGAATCCTGCGAGAATTGCCAAAAACATGCCGGATACTAAAAATAAAACGAGGTTTTTCACCTTTGCCGTTACATCGTCAATTCGGTAATACAAGTCTGCTCTTTATTCGTGTTGTCGAAAGGTGACGTTAAATCTGATAAAACAGAAACGTACAAACAAGCCATACTTGCCATAGGGTCAAAGGCCTCAGCTAGAAAGGACTACACCCACTACATAATACTAAATAAAAATAGTTTACTTTAGAATTCCGGAATACAAGACACGTACTTTAACTTTCTAACTTCGACAGGGATAATTCATCTCTGGGTGAAATTCATTAAGGGGCCACATTATGAATGTATGGACCATATTTAGGGCCAATAAAAAGTAAGCCAACTTTATAAAAATCATAAAAAAATTATTTGTTAATGGAATTTAATAAAAATTGGTACAAATATTGTTTTTCTCTTTACTTTCGAATTGCCCTCGTTCACGTTCTTTTTTAATGACGTAAACATTCGAATTTGTCTTTCAAAATGGCGTTCACTGAAGAAGAAAGAACCGCGATTGTTTTTTTTTACGTAAAACGAAAAATTACAGTGCTAGGCAATTTTTGAAACTGTTTCCGGAGAAAGGTGCTAACTTTAAACACAAATTGAAATGGAGAATTTGTTTGTATTCTATTTAAGTACACATGTACAAATTTTCCATAAATTCCATTAACAAATAACCATTTTATGATTTTCATAAATTTCCCTGGTGAAAAAACAATAGAAACCAATTGGACACTTTATTGATTTTAATTGTTTTCTATGGTTCCTGTATTGACTTCTATTGGCTTCTATGGTTAAGCTGTATTAAATGAACAATAGAAAACAATAGAAAACCATAGATACCAATTGAAACCAATAGCACCAATAGAAATTTCCTTTTGATACCAATAGAAAACAATGTTCCAAATAACAATACAAAACAACGTTCCAAATAACAATAGAAAACAATGGAAATCTCTATTGTTTTTTCACCAGGCTTGGCTTACTTTTTATTGGCCCACCCTGTATGTATCCTAATTAACCAAAAATGATTCATATTGGGGCACATACAATCAGCATTGGTATTAAACCCATATATGTATAACAAACCAAGCATTACAGAATTTTGTAAAAAATATAATAAAATTTCAGATATATTTTTACATACATGTCCAATGCAGACTTGCCCCTCCATACTCCATATTTGGACAAATGGTCCTGTAGTTTTTTTCCTGTAGTATTTTAAGAAAGTAAAAAAAAACTCCTACGCACTTTATGATTAATGTATTTTCCCCAGTATTCTAGCATATCGACATTTTTATATTTCGATCAGAGTTAGTTTTTCGCTAACACGCATTTGACGTTTTTATTAAACAACTTATTTCGTATTTTTCTTCATCATACTTTCGTATTTCAACGTAATGTATAGTGGAATGGATTCGGACATGTTTAAGCTCCGAAAAAGGTCCCCAGTGATTTCTTTGTGTTCAACTTTCCCCACTGGTTCAAACTGCATATGCGGTTGACAAATGCTTGAGATTAATAGTTAATGTTGAGTTTCTATAGTAACTTTCCCAAAGAAAGCACCGACAACGTCTCGTAAATTTCTTAAGATTTTCAACGATTGGAATGAAGGTGTTTTCCCTTAATGGCAAATCCTTGTAATTTTACTAAGTGAAAGAAAACAGAAAACACTCCTATATAAAACAGCGTGGAAAAGGAAAGAAATTAAAGAAAATTATAGTAGGCTACAACAGACATGCATTAGAAATAAATAAAAAGAAATCAGATTAATTAATTAGCCAATAAAAGCCAAAATATACACCCTTAATGGAAAAACTTCTAACTAAACGTTCACCCATGTTGAAAAATTATTTGCCATATCAGTGTTGGACAGTAATTGAGTATATAAAATGAATTTGAGTAAAGAGTAAAAAAGTACTGAGAGCAATTGATGTATCAATTGTACTCAATAAGTACGAGTAAATTGCATTCGATTACCAAAATATACTCACAATGGGTGATTACAAAAGTCCTTGAGTATTAACCATTATATGTATTAGAGTAGGAATATACATAGATACTTTAAGTCCATAACTGAGTATATTGAATACATCTGAGTAACGAAAATGAGTATCTAAACACAGGGGTCATCCTTAAGGCTCATTTTTATTGTTATTTGATGCAGTGAGTTTTTTTCCCCTTTAATTATTAGTATTTTGTTCACGTGGCCACATCTTTGATTTTAATTGGTTCTGTTTGAAATAAATCCTACCGTGTAAAAAATAATTAAATTTCAAAACTGATACTTTTACAAGCCGCCATACTCATATCTCGGTATGAGTTCAATTTGCCATGGTCTGATTACGATACAACCTCATACCCATTTCGTTTGATTACTGATTACTTATACTCTACTCACAAATGAGTACGATTCAAATATACTCGTAATCAGTACTCCTACTGATGAGTACAATTTGCCCAAGTCAGACTACTCATTTCATGTGACTACCGATTACATGTATACTCTACTCGTACTAAAGTATCATATGATTCCACTGTAATCGTAATGAGTATATATCCTGCTCATGAGTACAATTTGCCCAAGTCTGATTACTCTTTCTTTGGACTACCGATTACATGTACTCTACTCGTACTAAATTATCATGATTACAATGTAATCGTAATCAGTACTCCTGTTCATGAGTACAATTTGCTCAAGTCTGATTACTCATTTCATGTGACTACCGATTACATGTACTCTACTCGTACTAAAGTATCATGATTCCACTGTAATCGTTATAAGTTTTTTTACTCATGAGCATAATTTTCATGAGTAGAATATGGCAAATTTTAAGTTATGTAATTAAACATGCACTCGAATACCATATTATGGGAACAGCATATGTCCATTTTCAAGTATGTCAAATTTCTGATTTCCCAGTATGTGTAACTTAGAATTGTTTTCACCAGTTCATTAATATGTTTTGAAGTACCATATACTTTCAAATGTGGGAAAACAGTGTCTTAAAATAATTGTAATAACCAAACGAAAGTGTTTATATTTCTAAATAACATGAAATCAGAAAGTGACATTCTGAAAGTATGCATTTTTTATGACAGAACAAAAATAAACATTTTTTTTAATGACTTATTTTATATTTCCAGATTTGCTGTCATCTACAATACTTTGGGGATTCCATTTCTCCTGGCAAAAGTAAGTGTCTGTGTAAATGCAATTTTTGGCGTGTATGTGTACAAGTTAATCATTAAACACCCAGAATTAATCAGCTCCAGTTTGCATGTTTTCGACATTTTCTGCTTAATAATTTAATTATGTTCTACAATCGTTAACTCCCGAGGTAATTACTTTACACGACCAAAATCATACTTTAATTCTCATTTAACCTTCATTTGAATGTGACGCTCGTGCCACAGATGGGTTATCCAGCGATTTGCCAACAGGTCAATTATATCCCTATTATGTCCCATCATATGTGAAACCAGGTCAAGGGGTCCTCCCCAATTGTTATTGGGAGGCCATCACGATATTATTATCAACAGCTGGAACGCAATTGTCTCTCCCCAACTTTAATATAAAATGCTAGCCTTCCATCCATTTCGGCCCATTAAATTCCATATTAGGATAGACACGTGGTGACCCCTTGATCCTGGCCATAGCAGAGTGGATACAGATTAACATCTGACATGAATGACCATTGGATGTACTTTATATGGAAGGGCATTAAGTCTCGCTTGAACAGCGATGGCCATTTTAATTAGGACATCCACTTGCAATTCTATTCTTAAATTAATACACGACCTGATTTCGATGCTCTCCTGCACTGCTAAGTGTGATCTGCTGAATTATGAGTGTAATAACCAAAAGTGTCCTATGTCTATTCCACGTGGAGCTGTTAAAGAAACCATTTACGAAAACCATTTGTTAGAAGACAAACCAATGAGTCAAAAATGTAGGAAACTTGCCATCAAGAATTTATACTCTCAAGAACTTGTATGTATGCTTGTACTATGCGCCATGTATAGATCGTTTAACCACTGAATGACCATATTTTCCATAGCTATAACTATGTATGAAACATATTTAGCCTTTCACTAATAAGTTTAACCATATGTAGGCTATATTTAGCCTTTGACTGGCAAGTTAGTCATGTGTAGGTTATATTAAGCCTTTGAATGGCAATTTATAGCCATGAGTAGGCTATTTCTATTCTTTGAATGGCAAGTTATAGCCATGTGTTGGCTATATTTAGCCTTTGAATTTCAAGCTGTAGCCATCGTGTAGGCTATATTTAGAATTTGAATTGCAAGTTGTAGCCATGTGTAGGCTATATTTAGCCTTTGTATTGCAAGTTATAGCCATGTGTAGGCTATTCCTATTCTTTGAATGGCAAGTTATAGCCATGTTTATAGGCTATATTTAGCCTTTGAATGGCAAGTTATTGCCATGTGTAGGCTATATTTAGCCTTTGAATGACAAGTTATAGCCATATGTAGGCTATATTTAACCTTTGTATGGCAAGTAATAGCCATGTGTAGGCTATATTTAACCTTTGTATGACAAGTTATAGCCATGTATAGGCTATTTAACCTTTGAATGGCATGTTATAGCCATGTATAGACTATATTTAACCTATGAATGACAAGTTATAGCCATGTATAGGCTATATTTAACCTATGAATGACAAGTTATAGCCATGTGTAGGCTATATTCAGCCTTTGAATGGCAAGTTATAGCCAAGTATAGGCTATATTTAACCTATGAATGACAAGTTATAGCCATGTATAGGCTATATTTAACCTATGAATGACAAGTTGTAGCCATGTGTAGGCTATATTTAACCTTTGAATGGCATGTTATAGCCATGTATAGGCTATATTTAACCTTTGAATGGCATGTTATAGCCATGTGTAGGCTATATTTAACCTTTGAATGGCATGTTATAGCCATGTATAAGCTATATTTAACCTTTGAATGGCATGTTATAGCCATGGCTATATATTTAGCCTTTGAATTGGCATATACTAAATAACTGTGTTGGCCGTGACATATTTTAAATACTGAATGGCTATGTATTAGCATATATATGGGCCATACAAAGCTTTACAGTGGTCATACATGTAAATTGTATGGGCTATTATTAGATGTGGATATTATTACGTATTTTTCTACATATATATACCTATTGCTTATATTCCATTGCGGATCAATGGAACATCATAGCCAGCATGACACAATCGTTGACATTTCAGGAACTGACAAGAATGTCAGATTGTTTGTTAAACAGGCACGAATTTGAACACCAGGGGGCAAAATTTTCAAGCCCTTGACGTTTAGCTCGTGTTTGTATGAGACCACTAACATTATTGCTTGCTTTTTTAAATATCGGTATTGGTATTTTTTATTTGAATACGAAGGAGAAAAAAAGTCAAAAATCCAATTAAAAGAAAAGGGCACGCATGCATCATTATTGACATATTCACCAAATACGTAACACTGGAATACAACTTGGAATACAAGACAATTAAAAATAAGTATCTAGTAAAAAAGCAATATGATTATAGGAAATTGTAGACTGTGATTTGGCAAAAACAAACACTAATTCTATCCTGTCCTCTATTCTTGTTTTCTCTGCTCTGCTGATCCTCATTAGATGTAAACAAGACTGACATTTATAGGGTAATATTTTTCTTATTTTAAGAATTGAATAAACAAATACATCTAGTTGTATAGAGTGCATTGGATTCTGAATGTACTTTTTTCACTGCGGTTTGTTTAGAAGGAAGACTGCACTAAAACAACTGAAATTAATGGTCACGCAATTTCTTTTTATTATTCATAAATGCAAAAATATATTTCTATAATGGAGAACTTGCGTACGTTCTGACTCTGAGGTAAAAATGTGTAAGATAGAATCTTGTTTTGAACAATTTTTTTGAATAAAAAAACATCTACTATTTCAGGTTGAGAAGGAAACGCCACAACTGTTTGTTTATTAAAATATCGTATAGGTGGCATTAAAGTTTATTTATTTTTTTAGATAACACAATTCAAATGATAATAAATATTCACATAATTCCATAATAAATAAATTGAAATTCATAAAAGACTATGAATAGGATTAGTTATGCTAATGGGAAACAAAAGATATAATCTCTAAAACAGAACATGCAGATTAGGTTTTTAGAACTGCTTTGAATATTTAACTAAACAGGAGCCATTCAAAAAAGACGTCCCCAAAATTCCTCCAAAATAGACCCTACCCCTGTCCACATGGCGTCCATTTCAGCTCAATCCCCCCCCCCCCCCCCTCCTCCTCCATTTTTTTGTGAAAAGTATGGTGTCCAGAAAATTTATTGGAACATACAAAGGTTCATTCTACAAATTTCCAAGCAACCGTATCGCTATCAATTCAACGACATTTCCCCAGATTTTTCTAATTAACTAAAATTTCCTGACATTGAAGGGCAATTCCTGCATAAAATTTATGTTTAAGGGCGTCTGGTACCCTATGTATTTCAATGGGTAAAATTTGCACTTCAACCAATTTTCAAAATAAAAAAGTATCAATCAAATTAAAAATGTATACACATTCTTTAAGACGTATACAAGGTTTTGTTTTATTTATTTTTTGATTTAAATTGTTAATTTTTATTAAAATAACAAAAAAACGAATAATATTCGTTAGTTCGCTCCATTATCCAACAGGTAGCGCTCGTGCTTTTTAAGCGCCAAAATTAAAATTTAAACTTAAAATTTGTTATTTCAATAAAAATTAACAATTTAAATCGAAAACTAAATATAACAAGACCTTTTATACGTCTTAAAGAATGTGTATACATTTTTAATTTTATTGAAACTTTTGTTTTTTGAAAATTGGGTGAAATGCAAATTTTACCCATTGAAATACATAGGGTACCAGACGCCCTTAACACAAATTTAGGCATAATTTGCTGGCTTTCCCAAGGTTTTAAAACTGAAGTATATTTGAGACTGGGGACCCATTTCTTCTGGTGTCCATATATCCCCTTTCTTTAAAACTCAATTAAACAGAAAATCCAAAAACTAAAAAATATCATCATTAGTGAACGTCCATAACGGCTTTCCTACCCCTAACCCTCTCCTCTTCCTCCCGACATGGTGTCCACATGCCAGCAGACCCTACCCCCTCTTGAGAACATCCTTTTTGAATGGCCCCTTAGTGGGTGCTATACATGTCCATATATGACCTCAAACCAGACTTACAAACAGCCCCATCTGTAGTTATTGTTGACAGCACATACAAAAACCTGAAAAACGACTAAGTTTTTGCATTTTCAAAATACTTTGTTGAAAGTGGATTTCAAATTCTTAACCAATTGAAGTAATCTTTGAAATAAATCTCTCAACGTACGTATCACCACCTTCTGTCGTGTCTAAGTGTAGTTAACTCCTTGGCAATTTCTATTTTTATTTCTACAAAAGTCCCTCAGAGGCTATCAACTTAAGCTCAGGACATCTAAAGCAAGTGCAGCAGATAACCCTCGATGCTCTTCTTACAAAAACTCTTTGCCTTTTCATCTGTTTGGACTTTTTCTACACAAAATACAACCATCCGATAAGCCTAAGCTGTCCAAGAGTGGCCAGAGATGGTGACAATATGCCTCTTTCTCCAAATTCTCACATGCAATCAATAAAACATATATATAAAAAAAACACCAAAGAATTGACCCAGAAAACACCATTCTTTGTTTGGAACTTTCTCTTGCTTTTATTGCCAGCAATAAGAAAGCAATATCATTCTAAGAAGTCACCATCAAAAGTCGAATGCAAGACGCTTAGTCCCACCATGTCACTCATTGCTCGACAAATTGCTCACAACGATGGCAAAAATTGTTGTGTACAAAACACCTTTGTTTAGATATATAATGGCAGTCCACATAAAAGGGGTTAGGTAAACAGAGTTAAGGCCTCTTTATAGCCAGCATTTGTCTAACATATATATGAAGAGTGCTCATTAAAAATGTTACCAAATGAGCAAATCAACAGACTCCAATTGCAAGCATGGCAACCCTGGTGAAAAGATTATAATTTTGTTATGTAGGGACTTGGACCACTATACAGGGTGTTTCATTTATCATGATCTGTCCAATATCTTTTAGCATAAACAATAAATCATAAAAGTTATCAGAATACCAGATTAATATTACCCACTTGCCTTCCAAATTATGCAACAGGTAAGGACCCCTTTAAAATTTTAAATGTGGACCCCTATTTTTTTGCAGATTATAAATCTGTGCTTAAAACACAGTAGGTTTTGTCTAAAACATTGTTTTCGTATCATCTTAAGCCGGCTCTCCACCAAGACGTACATGTACGTATATACAAGTATTTACACACATTTGCAAAAAAGTTTGCCCTC
>JAQGBW010006170.1:0-10959 GCA_034698625.1 Julus scanicus
GTGTTCTACATTGTGTTAAGTTTCTCTGTACTTTTCCCAGTGTCAATAAAATAAAATAAAATAAATAAAATAAAATAAATAATTCTAACTGTGGTGTCTGAAACCCGTAAAATCTCTTGTAATTTCTTGCACAGATTGATTCGTGCTTTAGTTTAGATGAATAGGCCAACTCGACTATTTCCAACCATTAGCAGACATCTTCAAACATCGATTTAATACTATGTACTGTTGATGCATGCAAGATTGGAGTTTCTGAAAAGCTTGTATTTATTTGCAGATGTGCATTTCCTACATCAATTCAAAGGTTTTTTTTTTTTTCTTGATGCGCCAACCGTCTAGAATCCATAATGACCAGTTTTTTTGTTGTTTTTCCCCTCTGATCTTTGCCTCCTAAACTCTGTATGGTTTTTGTGGAAATCGGATGGCATTTTTGTCCATGATGCTTTAAGGAATTGTCTTTGTAGAAAATGTATACGTACTGAAAAACCCATTTGTCACACAATAAGTGAAAGTGGAATTAAATGGGTTGTGGAAATTACCATGTGATGCACTTTCTCGGCGATTCATAGAGGCATCGTTGCTTTTAACTGGAAAAAGACGCAAGGATTTTAATTGTGAGGTTGATGACACGCATTTTCAAGAAAGTAGTTCAAACATGTTCGTTAACCTCGGTGACATTTTTCCCAGATGCCTCTTGTATCTCTTTGGGCACTGCATTGGTTCAATATTTAAATGTCATCAGGGATGAGGCTAATTTAGCTTGGTCCTTAAATGAGTTCCTAAATGGATTTTCTACCTGCAATTCAAGTCTGACAGTTGTAGATTCTGTTTCTGTTGAAGTTGACTTGCTTGGCAACCTGCAGGATTTGGGTTCAGTCTTCCATCTTTGTGCCGATCCATAACGGAAAAGTCGTTGTTATTTCTATATGCAATGTTAACAATAGGCAGCTGTTTGTATATGCATAGGTTTCTCGTTGTGGAAATCAATTTTTAATGTTAGGCTAGTATGTCTTTAATCGATTGCTATGGCAGGGAACAGGTTTGTTTTGATGTGGGAAATGCACCGCTGGTTGTTTCCTGGAATATCGATGTGCGCTTTAGGGTATTACATCTGTATTTCTGATAATGTGTTTACAACAAACAATGCAGCTTTTAATTATACGGTTAACAACATGGGGGACGAAATTTATCTCTTACCTTCGAAATAGTTAGCAAATTGTAAGAGATAGGTGAAATATAACAGATTGGAAGTGTGAGAAGACTTCAATTATAACCAGGCAAAATGTGACTGAACCATTATTTTAGAAGATATTCACGTTTTCTAGGTCAGTACCTACAAATCTGTATATTGTAGTGGATCTTTTGTGCATTGTGGACAAGCGTTTATACAGTGACAGCAATTGCTAAAATGAATGGAATTGTAACATGTTGCCCTTGAGCTCCATTTGTGCTGAAATAATCCTTGAAGCAAGCAACAAATGTGTAATAATAGCATTTTTCCACGATGCAAAAGCGATAATGCAACTTCATAGATATGGCTTCTGGATCACCCTGTATGCAGATAGTTTAGTAGTTTGATGCCTAAACCACTAAATTGTATTCCATCCATGATCCTCAAGTGGTGGAATTACTTAGAAGAATGGATCAGTGAAATATGTAGCCCAGATTTATTTGTTACTTTGCGTTTCGGTCGTTACAGGACCCTCTTGAGGTGCCCCCCTCTCGATTTGTTCTGGTTTGGTCTAAATGTTTCCATTTTTGTGACAAGGAAGTTTTTAATAGGATTTAAAATGTATCAATCATACGATGTTTATTTGTTATTCAGAAACTGACCAAATGGTCCCAAATATGAAAACATTTGGGTCAAGTAAGAAAAAAAAGTGAGGAGCATCAGATGAAAACCAATAATAAATGTGGATTTATAAGTCCTTAAATATGCTGCTTTATTATGCTTCAACTACGAAGTGGATTTTTTTGGTGGAAATTATTTAAAAGAAAACATGTCTGGTTAACTTGGCTTGCCCCAAACTTCATTAATGCAATCGCCTTTTAACTTAACCCTGAAACCCATTGTCCACAGCACAAACCGTCGTTATGGCCTTCTCGCCCCAGATTGAAATTAGGTTTATGGCTTCTGATAGCTTCGTACGAAATGAGATGTAGGGAAAAAGGCATTCATATACAACCCCAAAATGATAACAGGGGCAATGAAGATGGACGATCTGCTTAAAGTAGGTTCTACCACCCATGGAATCTGGCATCGATCCGTCCACCGATTGTTATGCCTTACTTTTATGGGGAAAACAGGCTTGCAAAATCACTTCGTAGAAAAAAGCTTTCAGAAGGTAAGAGAAATGCCACGAGATACTTGCGGGGTGCCCCCTTTATTGGATTTCGTAAAATTAAATCTGGTTTGAATAGCGTTTTTGATAATGTACCGATAAGGCCAAAAGTGCAAAAAATCCATCGAAAGCTAAGTTTGGCATGACGTCATTGAGCGCTGTTCTTGCCTGGATTGCAATAACTTTTCCCAGTGGCGTCGTGCCATGAAATTACGTCACGTTTCTCCTGGTGATAGATAACTGTTAATCTAATTTACTATTTTATTGTCGACTAAGCATGGCGTCTCTTGAAGAGGACCTAGGTTTAGATTCTAGACATCATTGTCCCTATAATGGTTTCCTGGGCAAATCCCCTGTCAGGAAGACAACACTGGCCAAAGGTCTCACCACAAGAAAGCTTCATTTTGAATTTCATATTTTATGGATTTCGTTTTCAACCCCAACCCCATGGTTGGGAGTGTGGGCAACCCTATAAAACTATACTTTTGGCTTTTTCACGTTTAAGTGACATAGTGAGGCTATGAATAAAGACATGCGAAGGCTAACTTTGGTCACTTTTTTATATAGTGCAATTTTTACGTAAAGTGCTTTCTTGAAATTGCACTATGTTCGAGCTCTTTCTTGGGCACGCATATTCTTGACGTCATCATGATGTGACATTTGCTCGAATGTTGGTATTTTGGATATTGAATATATTTGAAGGTGGACGTGAGATCTGAAGAAAAGCTTTCACTCCGAGTTTTTATCAAAGAGATTCCAAATCGAAAATGTATACGCTGTAAAAAGGGATTTGGACATTCAAGAACTTGTCAAAGATAGCGTATGGAGTGTTATTGAACAGGCAGCTTGACCCTTGATGGGGATGGCATCAGTCGTGTTTTACAATAAATGATATGGCTTTTAGGCCAAATAAAACTTTGAATTTTATTACTTGTGTTGGCGTGTATCCAACTACTAAACGAACAGTAGAAAATTAAATGGCATTGCTGTTTGGCTAAGCATTGGCACGTGTTAAATGTTCTATGCTAAACTAACGTCACGAGCATGCGTTTCCATATCTGACTTGGATTTTTAAAAATGAAGGCAATCTTCAAAAAGCAAACAACCTGCATTTGTTGTTTATCCAGCTTTGTATGCTGCGGGGGAAAAAAGTTTGGATTCCTGACGAGGTTGGTCTTCAGACTTGACATTGTGCAGTCTAAAATGACAGTAATTATTAATGCACCCTTCTTCAGCAGATTTTCACCAGTACGTATTTTTCTTCGGATCATATTTTGACAACATGCTCTTTTGGTGAATTTCATGTTTGTTTTACTGGAAAATTGATGGTCCAAACACTCTGTCATTTTCTGGGGGTTGAACATTTTATTTGTCGTTGATGGATGGAGCACTTCGATGTATGGAAAATAGTTGTCCTGCATTGTCTGATGCTCAAAACTGTTTTACTGTAATAAAACGGCCAATGGCTGCCGTTTTAAAGGGGCATGGACTTTCTGCAGATGTGCTTTGCAGGCATGCAGTGACGAATTAAAGAGGTTGTTTTGTTATCAATTTTCTTTGTTACGAGTTATCCAACCTGCGTTGTCCGTTAGCCCACCACTTTGGAAATCAGGTTTCACGTCGGTTTGATTAAACTTGATTATCTCTTGATTAGATTTAAAGGAGCGTGACCTGGCAATCTTGCATTGCTTCGAAGCTAGTAGTGATTGCCAATATTCAGGGGCACCTCCTCATGTAGGATTATTTAAATTTTGTGAAACTTCCAGTTAAGGTAATTGGACAGTATTTAATTATCTAAACAATATTTGAGGTCAGAAATTTTACTAAATTTAATCATGTTGGCTTGACGGAGGAATGCAAAAACCTTGATAAATAAATAATGAACTGTAAGAAGCACAGTGGCATAGTGTCTTGGTTTGAACCTTCAATAACTTGGTGTACTGTGTATGAATATTTATTAATTTATATAAAACACTCATTGAGTACAATTTAAAATTCATCGTCAAAGAAAAAAAAACAAAAAACACAATCATAGCCTTAACAATTGATATCTACACAACTTCAATCCGTTTGAATCAGAACAAAGATTCTCAAACAAAAGGAATCAACATAATTCACTTCACATCCATGATATATTTTTTCAACTTAAAATTCCAATGTTTACACACGATCGTACATTTGAGATTCACACATTCAAACAATCCTTTACGAATTGTCATAGGTAAATTATTCCAATCTGCATAAGACCGATATGGAAAAGTTTTATCAAGGAATTTACTTGTAATTCGAAAACAATATCGACTTGAGTACGACAAAGGCAGAAATGAAGTCCTATCGATTGCAGATTAAGAAATTGATACAGTTGGGCTTTAAACACCGTCTTGTCGACTAGCATACTAATGGCCAGTATCTTATTTGCTTTTCGTGCAATGTCAGCGTCGATATCAGATCCTCTTAATGCAACGCCGACCTTTTAGTTAAACATTCGGGTCTTGTAGCATACATTAATCATCGTTTTCTTGGTTGCTACGCGCTTCCTGCTTAGATATTTGTCAACAGGGAATGACGTATTTTCTTGCAAAGGTTAAGTCGTTCCTATGCCTCGTTGCATTGTTTCTCACGCGTATTTGCACTGGTTTTTTTTACTAACTTGAAGCAGTCGCTAATAGCAATTAGATTAACAAAGAAGCGAGAAAGTTTGCAGCCAGTAGGATTAACTCAAGTTGGCCAATTTCCAAATGGGGGATTATACAGCTTTGATCCATCCTACTCAGTATGTAACTTTTGGTGTTATGAAATTTGTAGAGTTATGATATAGATTAAGTGAAATGCGTGTGAAAACTTTTGTTGCCTGCGTCTTTAATCACCTCTTATCTTTAACTTGTAGCAATCTTAAGCGACTCTTCACATAAATGTGCAAGTTTTGACTATTAATGTTTGTTGGTTTCATGATATTCATCAATCACAAGCAAGCATTAATATGTTGACGTCATTGGCTTGCATGTACCATGTGTGATCCAATATCTTTGCATTGGAAAATGTAGTAACTATCAACCAATCATATTTGAAATTCTCGATTCTAGTATCAGACTTTGTACTACTATTCAATTCAGTTATAGAGCGAGAGTTTACACAAGTTGTTTAATTTGTTGTCTTTTACTGAACATAAATGAGCTATTGTAATAAAAAGCAACACATAATGAATAATTCATCGAGGCTACTCATCCTGTTGAGAAGCACGTCATGGTCCGCATTTGCTATTTTTAAACTGTGTCCGTTGTTATTAATGTAGTAATTGCATTAATTATTAAAGCTTTTTTAGCCTGGTTGACACTAGGCCAACAAAGTGGTTTTTTGGGTGTGGCGCATTTTTGCAACACAGTTAGTTGCTCATGGCGAGAAACCTCCTCATCGGTCGGTGGGAAGAACCATCTTGACCTTTTGCCTGGTTTACTTGCTTAGTCTCTTGTAGTTTATATAAGTGATCGACATAAAAACGTTAATCTGGAACGTATCGCTCATCAGATGCCTGGAAGGGAGGTGTACTCTTGACATTGTTGATCTCCATCGATGAGGATTTTTTGCAGGGGGTTTGGCGGTTGGGATTTCGTTGCACGTAAATCATGTAGACGCGCCGAACAGGTCTCATAATTGCCTAAGTTTCTTGATGGATTGGCTAGTTTTCGTGCGTCTGTGTGGGTTTTTTCTACTTCCCATGTCCCGGATTTTCTAACAAGTGCTGTTTTTCTCATCCATTTTCAGCAACATGCCCAGTGACAACATGGACGATATAGAGCTGAAGAACATCCAGCTGCAGTATCCATTGGCCCGCTCGCTCTCCAAAGACACAGCATCTTTGCTGATGCAGGTATGTTATGGGTTTATAATTAAATTTATTTTCCAGAATCTGAATGATAAAG
The DNA here is from genome assembly GCA_034698625.1 of Julus scanicus. Classification (NCBI taxonomy): domain Eukaryota; kingdom Metazoa; phylum Arthropoda; class Diplopoda; order Julida; family Julidae; genus Julus; species Julus scanicus. The sequence goes on from JAQGBW010006170.1 coordinate 6,263, forward strand.
AGTAACAGCCGTATGTAATTATCCAGTCTCTCAAGTTGCATAAAAAGCTGTTTTCATCAATTAGTTGTGGAATCTTAAAACATATTTGGTATTGATAAACATGAGATTTTGGAATGATTGCGACAGAATATTTACTTCAATCAACGTCTTGGTTAAAAATTTCTCTGCGCATTGCAGTTGTCGAGATATAAATTATTTGTATTCATGAATGTTTCATTACGCGCACAAGTATTTCTTGTCTACCTTTTAAAATGACTCGTAAAAAGTTTGGAAAACGTACAAATTCTCGTCGTTTACGTATATTTTAGCAGGAATTCAATTTGATTACAGCCATGGTCATAATGCAAACCTTATTGGAAACCGAGAACAAATCAGCCGAGCACTGCGGAGTTTTTTGCAGCAAACTTTTATTTTCGTTTCATTTGAAATGCTTTTATTGATCTCTTTATTTTATAGGAGGATAAAATCGAAACTCCAAATGGAGCCATGGTAGTGGCCGTTCAAGGGGATCGATCCAAGCCAGCCATCGTTGCGTACCACGATATTGGACTGAATCGTACGTGTTTAATCTTACTCCCACTGCTTTTGATATTGACTCAATTTATGATGACGTTTGCAAAGTATTACAAGCCCTCAAAAAAGTTAAACAAACTTTTGCTTGGATAGGGCTATGTAGGTTAAGATTTTTCCCCGAAAACTTCATTCGGAGAGTCTTGATAAAACTGAGTAATCTGATAAATCGGTGTTTATTTTTTGAGATTCAGGTAAACTTTAACCTCTAGGGAAAAAACTATATTTCCCGTTAAAAGAGGGGGTAAATCCACTGAAATTGTAATTGTAAAAAATCACGTAGAATGTTTGTTCTTTATCTAATTTCTCGTATTTTGATCGATAAATTAGTTACAGACTCGTGATAGGATTTTCATGTGTTTGAAATTTCGTTTAAGGAGAATTAGAAGCAATACAGATTTATATATTATTCCTAGATAAATTCTTGCTAAAGTTTCATGAAATTTTATTTTAGTATAATCTGTTACATCATGGACAAGATATAAGTGTAAAATTCAGTTGGGTAACAATTTAAAGCATGTAACATTCGCCAACTAATAAAATATGATAAAAGTTCAACAACATTTTAAAAAGGACGGGAGCCGAAAATTTTGATAATGCCCGTATAATGTACTATTTTCAAGCTAATTAGATTTCTGAACAAGTTGTTTCAGTGACATTTTTTATCTTAACTTGCTGACAGTTAATAGTGATCTTATTGTGTCGTAATTATTAAACGATTATTCAATATTCATTGATTGACAGTAAATTCTTTCCAAGGTTAGTTTGCATTAATTTTGTTAAACTATAGATACGATTTTATCTTTGATGGAAGCTATTGTGATCACTTCATAGATGCTGTCGACATCAAAAATGTCTTTCATTTTATGTGCAGATTATCAAGTCCTCATAAAACTCGATTTAGTCGGCTAATCTACATTCATTTCTAATAATTTTCAGACACAGCATGTTTCCAGTCTTTCTTCAATTTCGTCGATAATCGAATACTCCTTCAAAGCTTTTGCGTCTATTACGTTAATGCTCCTGGACAGGAAGAAGGTGCCGCAACCCTGCCTGACGGGTAAGTCATTGTTGCCAAGGAAGCATTTTTGAGTCTGTAAAGGATGTTGTCGAGCTATATACCTAGAAGCAAATTACACAAAAATAACATGTTGTAGTAATCATTGACAAAGTCACGAGTGGGAATTGTGAGTTTGAATTAATTTTAAATGTTAAAGGGCTTAATTATCCGGTAAAGCATGTTTGTATACAGCAAGTTATGCGATTTTGCAGTTAGCAGTTACCCCATTTAGGTATCATCGATTTTCTTTTTTTTTTGCAAGAAGAATTGTTTCAAACCGCTGTTTTGTAAATCCGACAGAAACTTTTCAATTAGTTTAAGAGATGCTAACAGCGCTAGTGTGTGTGCGTAGTGGAGGTTTTAATGAAGTTTCTTGAATTATTTTCGCTTAGCAAGTTCTCCAGATTTATTTATTTTTTCTACAATTTGCGGCGGTCTCTTCAGTCCTAGAATCGATTTTTCTGCTTCCGCGCATTTCCTAAATAAACATGGTTTAGTATCGGTACACTACAGCGGTTAACAAATAATGAACCTTACAAATTCACTCCTCACTCATGCGGGCAATATTGGACTTTTAATATAAAAAACAGCAATCTTAGAAATGCCGGATCAATACATGCTCGCGGAAATAAATACACATTGGCAATCATTTAGACATGAGCCCGTAACTGCTGATGGTTTCTTAAGACGATTTCTATATACCTCAGCAAAAACAGATTTATTTTTTTCTTCTTTGTCTACTTCGGCTCCATCTCTTAAAGGTCAGCAAAGTGAAAGAAATGGGCTATGAATTAATTTTAAAGCACTGTTTGGAGACTAGCCAACTTTGGTGATGGGCTTTCGTAATTTCTCTTAGACTTATTTTTACCTTTCAGTAAGTCCTCTTTATGGCTTTATGAATTATTAAAGATCAGTGGTTTAGAAATGTATTCCAGCGTCCAGAAACGGCAATGGCCGCTCGAATGCGACTGGAACCCAGGTGTGTGTGCTCGTGGAGAAATTGCCCCAATTAGTTGGCTGAACGAGCCATCATTGGATGCGCCATAAGAAATCGATAGTCTCCAACCTGAAACTGGGTCTCTCGCTTTAGTATCACGGATTGATTTTTCTGCTGCTTTCTTGAAAATTTGCCTATTAAGTTGGCAAGAAAGTGCCGTGGAGACTTGGGACATTTTTCTCAATCGATTGTTTTAATTAGCCACTTTTTTTAATTTGCGAGGTTTAAAAGAAGATGAAATTGGTAGGAAAATTTGAATTTTGCTGAGCAAAGAAAATGAATTGTCTGGAAATGAATAATGCATTTATTCATTTTATTCGGTTGGCTGATTTTAACTGGCTTTAGTTTCACACCGTAAGCCTGAAGAAGCGTTTTATGCCTGTCAGTTTTGTATGAAATGGGATTAGTTACTCGATGTTACATTTGAAAGGTTGTTGGGATTCAATTCCCAATCGTTGATGTTCTGTCTTACGAAGAATGCGAGAGATTGAAAACATTAGATCGAGATACACCGCATTTTTAATAAGATTTTTTTAAGATTTTTTAATTGAGTCATTCTATGTTCATGAAGACATCTTATTATTTTCGCCCATGTTATGATTTTTTGTTTCTCTAATTAGCGTTATTGAAAAGAAAACCTTTAAGACACATTATTAGCGTAGTAAATTTACAATGCAGCAAAATCATAATCATACTTATGTTTTAAGAGAAATGTAAAGACTAATTTAAGAACAATGTCGATTTTAGGTTTGAATATCCTACCATGGATTTGATGTCTGAAATGATTTCAAACGTCATGGATTTCTATGGGTAAGACTTTTGTTCTTTGGACAGTACCTTGGACAATCTTGGGACATGAAATACTTGATTGTTATCTTTTCCGCATCAGGTTGAAGCACATCGTTGGATTTGGGGTTGGAGCCGGAGCCAATATTTTAGCCAGGTTTTCTGTAAGAATTTTTTTGCCATATTCCCACTAGAACATTGCAAATGTTCTTTTTTGTTATGCTCTTTCATCTGATTTTCACCATTTGCAGCTTGCACATCCCGAAAAAGTGGATGCTCTTATTCTGGTGAATTGCGTGTCGACTCAGGCTGGATGGATCGAGTGGGGATATCAGAAACTGAATGCTCGACACTTGAAAACAAAAGGAATGACTCAATCTGCCATGGATTATCTCATGTGGCATCATTTTGGAAAAGTAATAGATTAGAGAAAGCGTGTTTGCAAACTTGTTTAAAATAACTCGCCGACACCAGCGGAGCTAATGACTTTTTCTAAATCGTTCCACAGGTATCGGAAGAGCGAAACCACGACTTGGTACACGTGTACAAGCAGTATTTCGAAAAGAACGTCAATGCTTACAATTTGGGTCTGCTCATCGATTCTTACATCAAGTAAGAGTTCTGTTGTTTCTCATTTCTCTTTTGACAACTTTGCGATTTGTCGATTAGTCTAATATTCGGGGTCGGCTCTTTTTAAGGCGTACCGATTTATCCATCATCCGAGAAATGGATCCCTTAAAGAAGAAGGCTGCCCGCATGATCAAGTTAGTGTTGTTTCTTGAATCGTCCCTTTCGACTTTTGAAGAATTTCTGGAATGTTGTTTGGAGAATGAGTAAGCTCTAAATGCCACAATTTCGTTTTCCAGATGCCCAGTAATGATGATTACCGGAAACAGCTCCCCACACGTGGATGATACCGTTGTAATGAACGGACGCCTGGATCCGACTAATTCAAACTGGCTGAAGGTGCGTCCAAAAAAAAATATAACTATGCAATGCACAGTTTGTTGAATTTGTTAACCAAATTTGTGACAACTTTGCAGCTTCAGGATTGTGGTCATGTTTTGGAAGAGCAACCGGCAAAGGTCAGCGAAGCATTGCGGTTATTTTTACAAGGCCAAGGATATGGTAAGCATCTCTTTACTATAGCTTGCTAAAAGCAGTTTCACTAACCAGAGTAGCTATTCGGAGTGCGGTTTTCAGTCACTCTAATGCCCGATTCCCACTTGACCGAAAACCGAGAACCGACGCGGCTGACGTCAGAATCTCGGTTGCCGAAAACTG
>JAQGBW010006171.1:0-10956 GCA_034698625.1 Julus scanicus
AATTAAAAGAATGTACCGAGTCGGTAGGACGAAGGTCAAATTATAAATGCGCCAATTTGGCAGTAAGGTCTCACAATTAGGGTTGACATTTGCAAAATTATTGGGACAGTGTATTAATTTTGAGGGATTTTTTATATAAAATTACGGCTTTATTTTTAAAAAGTAGCTACGTATTTACCTCAGGGTGAGGCTCTGCCGCACAGGCTCACCACAAGCCCACCTTACAGCGCTCAAGTCAAAATAAAACAGACAAGCTTATCTTCTTACAAAAATATTCATAAACAAACAACTAAATCATGTTCTTTCCCATTTAACACTCTTTTCCTCCATCCTATCCCCAATTATTACATATAGTGCAGCCCTGTGGCCGGGCTTGGGTAGAGCCTCATACCTTGGATGCATTCCAGGAGCTTTTTCTGAGGAGGGTGTTTGGATTGGGCCCTTATGCCCCCTCATACCTAATCTACAATGAGACTGGTGTGATCCCCATCAACATAACTCTTATCTCCCTAACCTTTGGCCTCTGGAAGGCCCTTAACCCTACCAGTCACTCACACCGATTACAGTCGAACCTGCCTATCTTGAATTCCATGGGAAGGAATAAAATTTCGAGATAAACAGGTTGAAATGTCTATTGTATAGAATTTTTTCCATTATTGATTACGTATACATATTAAAAGAAAATACCTTTGAACGACATTTTTTATTAATTTCAAGGACTACGTAATCACAGTGGCAAATTTTTTAGCATACCTTCAACTTTAGAAATACATATATATATGTATATATATATAGTAGGACAAACAAAATTTTGTATGTGTGCTATCTATTGAAGGAACACAGATTTTTGAAATAGAGGCTTGTTTGAAATTCGAGAAATAGATGTTTTGGAAGAACATACGTATTTCGAGATATACGTACATGGAAAATACACTGAATTTAGATTGTAAAGGTAGGGAATTCCAGAAATTTTGAGATATACAGGGTTTCGAGATAAACAGGTTCGAGATAGACAGGTTCAACTGTATTTCTGTCCTGGCTCGACCGCCTCCCAGACACTTATAACCTACTAAGATATTTTATGAAACAACTACAACTTCCCATGACTAATCCTCACAACGACCAAACCCTTTCAAATTACACAATAGAAGCAGTCAGAGATCTAAAAAAAATCATTGCTGGCAGCACTAACATGTTTCCAAGCTTCCATCACAGACAAAATCAATGCATCTGCGCGACCCTATAAAGATTTTAAATCTCTTTTATCCCCCCAGTCCCTCTCCACACCAACTACAGCAGTCTTTTAACCTCAATATCCCTTTTTTTTCTAAAAAAATTGCTTCCAATTACGAATTAACCCTTATTAATGCCTGCAACAAGATTAATGCCACAGCCCGACTTTCGGCAGCATTGTATAGTACTCCAATAATTCCGTAAAACCAACTTTTGCCATGTGTCTAGAGGAGCTGAGTCTCATAGTGTCACGTTAATTTCATTTCTTCATTTCTTGGTTACAAGTTGATCGTTCAAAGTATATTGTCCATCGCTAGCCACATATTTTTCCCATATTTCTGGCAACATACGGATACCATGTCAGAAAAAACGACTCGTCTTTTGAGGCTATCCACGAATTGACCCATTTTTGAGTATCATCAAATAAGAATTAGTGTTGCTCATACAGACCATGAGTCATCGATTGAGGGGGCAATGTCTGGAGAATATGGAGGGGGAGAAAAGGACTTCCCATTTCAGCGTTTCCAAGAACGCTTTGACTGGTTTTGCTGGGCACAATCACAATATTGTAGCCGGTACCGATCGCCCGTGATGGTTTCTAATTGAAAAGAACAACAAAAATGCAAAACTCCCCGCAAATGTTGTTTTGTTGCTATGTATGTAATTCGATATATTTCATGCTAAAAAAAAGTGCTGCTTTCACACTTTGGCAAAATGACACCAACGCCACATGATAGTGCTTTGACATGAATATATGTATAGTAACAATATGCCCCAATGGACATAGATCCATAGAAACAACGTGATTACATTAAATGTAATTCACTATATTGTGACTTTTAGTTAAATATTTACATGTTTTTTTCTTGTGGTTTTCAGACTTCTTTAATTTATTCATAAAACTGTTAAAACAGTACCAAGAAGATGGTTATAGCGTGATGGGAGCGTGGTTCGGACTTTTTGGTAAAGTTGTTATTTACAAGGGACCATTAGTGGAGGTAAAAACGAGTAATTGAAACCAGTGATTAGTGAACATTTTACAAAAACTTACTTTGCTAAATATATATTCATATTTTTAGGAGATTTTGAAAAGCAGTCGGCACGTAAATAAGTCCTTAGAATACCACTTTGCGAAGGGATTTTTGGGAGACGGGCTTCTGTTTAGGTAATTTTTCTAAAGCACTATTTTTACATCTTTTAAAAATAATTATTATTATATAATAAGTCGTTTTTTATCTTTAGCAAAAGAGAACTATGGGAAAAACGGCGCAAAATGATTAATCCTTCGTTTAATTGGGCCTATCTCAAAGGCTTTATTCCCATGTTTAACGAAAAAGTGGACATTTTGATGGAAATGCTGGAGAAAGTTGAAGAAAAAGAACCTTTTGACATCGAAACCTATTTTGGCAACTGCTCTCTGGATATTCTTTGTAGTAAGTCCATTTTATTGTCCCTATTTCACCTGTTTGCATTAACTAATATCTGAGTTAAGGCAATTTATAAAACCATGTGTTCATAAATTGAAAACAAAATATTCCAACGAAAGAACCAACTGCAAAGAACAAAGAGTAGGTATCAATACAAAAACAGACAAGAGACCATAAAATGGCGAAATTGTAGAAATTTCAATTTCCCCCCAAAAACGATTTCGCCATGATAGGAATTTTAAATATATATTTAATTCTAAAAAAATTTTTTTGTTTGTATTTCGTAGGATCCATTTTGGGTGTTAATGTCGACACGCAGCGAAATTCAAAAGGTGAAATCGTCATAGCGCATCACGAGTAAGTATATAAAATACGTTGGAATTTTAAAAAATGATGTTAATTTGCTAAATTTAGAAAACATGATAAAAGAAGATTACGTGCAATGTTTATTATTATTGTCTCTTTAATATTAAAAACAAAATTATTTTTCTATAAACCTAGAGTGGGAGATGTTTTTATCAAAAGGATATCAAAGCCTTGGTTGTGGTCATCCTTTCTATACAAATGGTCTAATCTGAGGAAACAGGAAGTTAAAAACAATCGAATCATTCGCCAGTTTTCGTCTAAGGTCAAAAGGGTTCAATATTAAGTTTTTATTTCGATAATTAAAACAATTACATTTCTCACGACCCGGTAAGACGTTCTTTCAGCGCATTGAAGGCGATATCTTAAACAATTAATTTCTTTTTAAAATGACTAGTATACAACTTCAGATTTGATTAAAAAAAGACCTTAGTTGCAATTAATTTTCTACATTGATAATTGGGTGATTGTGTGATTAAACGTCCATTTTTAGATCATTCAAGAACGACGCAAATATCTGGAGCTGTGCAAATTGGAGAAAGATGGAAACCGAGAAGAAAAGCCAGAAAATGAAGAAATCTTTGGGATGAAACGTCGCAAGGCGATGTTAGACATTATGCTTGAATCTGCTTGCGACGGAGAAATGCTAACGGATGAAGATGTTGTGGATGAAGTAACGATTGAAATTGCCGCAGTAAGTCATGAAGGTGCTGCTCCTACCTTCCACCAGCACGCCAGTGTCGGCACTACTAGAGCGACAGTGTGCTCTCTCTCTCTTCCTCGCAGCTGGAACTGCGTGTGAAGCGCGCTGTTCCCTACAAAGATTTGGTATACAGTGCATTGCCTATTTATCCGGACACGGTCAATTCGCATCGTATTTAAGTCACAACACATCATATGCAAATATTGCGTTTATTCCCATAAAATATATGCGCGGTAAAGTTCTGAAATGCATTTAACTTGTTGCAAAACCAAATAACAGAGTTGCAATATTATATAAGATGATAAATCGGTGCTAAATTTCCATTGCATATTTAACCGGACAGTGCATATACAATTTGTCATTTAGCGACCCACATATCCCCCATTATGCCATATCACATTGTACACTCCAATTGGTATTGATAAGACAAGGTTTTGCATGAATTCTGTGTCCGTTTATCCAAGCATCAATTATTGCATTTTTAAGTTCAGTCACAGAGTTGAATTGGTGTCCACCACTGCACACTTTCTGAGTCATCATTCCCCACAGGTTTTCCCACTGGGTTGAGGTCTGGGCTTTGTGCTGGCCACTTCATTTCTTTGATGTAGTTTGTCTTGAACCATGCCATAGTGGCCTTTGAAACATGAGTTGGTGCATTGTCTTGTTGGAATATCCATTCTGGACCACAACGTTTCGGTCCTCCAAGCAAATTGCCGTGTAGCATTCCCTGTGTGATGACCTTGGGGGTCAAGGGCAGGGCGGTTGGTATGTGTGGCATACGGCTTGTGTGAAGATATGTGACCTCTCTGTTGCCCCGGGCTGACCGGCATTCCTTACGAGGTTTGCTGGAAAGCTCGGGTCGACGGAGAGGGCAGTCCGGGTTTGGGAGCTGACCAGGTCGGTCAGCTCCGGATTTTGTGCGCACGGGCTCGGGCTCGGAAGAATTGTTTTCGGGGCTGACGAAGTTGCAGCCCGCGTGTTTTTGTTGTAACTCTTTTATGTTCGTATTAAAACATGGTTTTAATGATATCTCGTGGCCGGATTCTTCTGTCGTCAAAGTAACGTGAGGCATTGGCTACTACACCTGATAGTGTTCAGAGCTCATTCTGTGATTTACAAAGGTTAAATCTGTAGTATCATATTGAACCCAAATGCTCCCAACACCATCACAAAGCCACCACCCATTTGATGCCTTTGAACAACTCCTCCTTCTTTTCTATATGTCATGCCAATAGTTGGCTCAACCACCTGGTCCATCAAAATTGAACTTCTTTTCATTACTGAACAGCACTCCCATCCACTTATCAGTCCAACTCATGCGGTTTTCCTGCGGTCTCATGCGGACAGCTTTGGTTTTGGCCCTCTTTTCTGGTTGTCATGGCCTTTGCCTGTACATGAACCTGTCTGCCTTTGCAAATAACCATGAACACTTGGTTTTGGTCTGTGTACAGCAGCAGAAATGGCTCTAACTGACATTCCCTGCAACTTCAGGGCGCCAATTTGACCTTTCTTGTAGTTTGACAAATCTTTACCTCTACCTATTTTGATCGAATGCTACACACGCGCAGTACTGTAATTGCTCCTGGAATGGTGCGGCTATATAAATAGTCAACCATACTATGCAATTTGTACTTGGTTCCTTGGACAATGACTGCTGTATAATTGTCCGTCCGTATAAATATGCAAAGGAAATTTTGCACCGATTTACCATCTTATTTTATTACAACTCTGTTATCTGGTTTTGCAACAAGTTAAATGCAGTTCAGAACATTACTGTGCATATATTTTGTGGGAATAAACTAAATATTTGCATATGATGTGTTGTGACTTAAATACGATGCGAATTGACCGTGTCTGGATAAATATGCAATGCACTGTATTTTCCATAAACTGGGGGATGGCTACTGACATTAGGCTTAAGGATTATATATTGTACAAGTATAATAAAAGAATTATAGAAAAAGGGATGTTATCGATAATCTGAAATGGAAATATGTGTAGTTGCACAGTGCCGCTAGCCGCCACTTCACGACAATAATAGTTGTGGATGTCCTGAACACGAAATACAGTTTAAATTTAACCTCATAGGACCTACATTGCCAACAATTTCAACTTAGATAAAATTTAAATTTTCTTCAAAATAGGGTCATGAGACAACTGCATCCTCCATGAGCTTTGCCATATTTCTTTTGGGGAATCATCCGGATATTCAAAAGAGGGCTCAAGAGGAAGTGGATCAAATTATCGGTAATATTGTACTGTATAATTAGAAATTGTTATTTTGGATGTATATCTACTCATCCTCAAATTCCTTCAATGCTTCAATTAATCATAAATCATACCCCCAAATGCCTTAAATTTTGAAAATGTTTTTTGCTCAGGTGATGTTGACCGACCTTTGACCTCTGAAGACATAAGTAAAATGAAGTTTCTCGATGCCGTTCTGAAGGAGTCCTATCGTCTTTATCCACCCATCCCTGTTATTGCGAGAGAATTGGATGAAGATCTCGTTGCACGTAAAAATGTTTATTAAAATAAATATTTTGTCAGTATAATTCTGAGTTAAATTGAACTTTTGCATCTTGTTTACTAAATTGTTCTGTATATTTCCAGATGGTTATACCATTCCTGCCAAAACTACCGTAATGATTCCAATATTTGTGGTGCACCGCAATCCAGATGTCTTCCCTGATCCAGACAAATTCGACCCAGAGAGGTTTTTGGGGTCAAACGTACGCACTCCGACCATATACGAGTACATGCCCTTTTCTGCAGGACCAAGAAATTGCATCGGTAAGTAACCGGATTACAACTTTGTGTCAAGCACTTCGGAGATCTTTAAAGGTGGGTATCCACCAAAAAACACTTACCACACAAAAAACATACACTTACAAACATTGATGTGTCCAGAAGTGTTTGCGAACAATGTGGGGAAAACTAGCGATCTCTCGAGAGGCGGTCCAGATCAAAAAAATTCGCAACACATGTTTAGAAAAACATGCTGAAAACATTGTTTTAGTGTTTTTTTGTGTTTTGATGTTAATGTTTATATTTCTTTTGGTGGATAGGTAGCTTTAGGACTAGTTCATCCAGGAACACTGTCTATCATCCTATCTAGTCCTGCTCTTATAAAATTGTTCTATATTATTCCTATATTAATTGTTCTATATCTACTTATAAAGTATATACAAAGGTTATTTAGGGACACTATAAGTTTCAGCTCGTCACATCTTAGTTACATTACTAGGTTTATGTGAAATCAAAGCGTGGCGCTGCCGGCTGTTGGGCAGTGACTATAGAATGCTTGCAATGCTGAAAGTTAAGCATAAGGTTGGGGATTATTATTAATGTTAGATAGAAGAAAAGGTATTAGTTCCACTGATGTGATGGGGGAAGTGGGGCTAAACAGGCTTTAGTTGCGAGGATGAGTGGTTATCGCAGATGTAGAGGAGATGGTACCAGTCGTGTGTTTTGGATGTATTACAGCTAGGATAGCAAGTGACCTTTTGATCATGTGATGCCGTGACCTCGGCATTGTCGGCATTCCTTAAGCCTGAGCAGGGGAGTCCCTGAATGGGCGTGGCAATGTGGAGGGGCTGGTGTTTTTTCTTTGTAGAGTTCACGTGATTTTTGCTTTTGGACCCAGAGGGTCGATTCTATACTCATGCCTTTGTCATGTCATCTGCATTGATTACTTTGTTTACTAATCTCTTCACTTGCTGTGAGACAGGACAAATCATGCAGGCAAAAATCAAAGGTGGGTTTATTTATCCCGGTTCGCGGCATATCATGCACAAATCACAGTAAACAAAAGTTTCAAACAAAAATAGTCAAAATGATTATAAGTGGTGATTAGTTCCCTTGAGTCTTGCCGGCTCGTCTTGACAGGTTTTCTGGCTCGTCTTCACAGGTCGACTGGTCTGGAGCAGCAGGCTGACTAGCTAGCTGGTTCTGGTCCTAAAGGTTGATGTTCCAGGAGAATTTCCTTCGGGCTGGGCTCTTCGGTCTCTGACCCAGATGATCCAGCTGAGACTGCCTTTATATGATTTGTTACAGTCAGTGGCTTCCTGTCATTCCTTAGTCTGGTCTGGTTGGTGATGCAAATGGCATTGTTGCAAAGAAATGTGGTAAGGTGCACGTTGCATAGGAATGTGGTAAGGTGCACTTTGGTTTCTAGCCCTGTTACATTAATTCCAATGGGGTTTCAGGGTATAGCAAACTTTTCCGTGAAGGTTGTTGGGTTAAAGTTCAGAACTGTGAGAGGCGGTCTCACACTTGCTGGTACGATTCTATGTATTTTATTATGCTTGTCCACCTTATGTCTTATTGCCTGAGATTTTTGTTGTTTGAGGCTAGCCCTGAGTTTTATATAATTTGCGCTTCGATACCCGCGATATACCCCCCTACGAAATCAATGAAATTTTACAGATTTCAACCCGAATCGGCAAAATATAAAAAACGCAATTTTTCTAAGGTAAAAACTAGGACCATAGTGGTCCGAATCCCCTCCCCGGAAATGTGATGACATAATACGGCCTTGCTCCCGATACTGTTTGTTGGTTCGTAAAGATTAAAATTCCAGAACGAAATCACTTTCTCGTTCTGAACTGCTTAACTCCGAATATCTCTCCCATCTTCGTTGAGACAAAAAAAAGTCACACATATATTTCCTTAAAGCGTTTGGATGAACTATTATATTAATTTTCTCGTATTTTCGATTTGTTTGATAAGTTTTGTAAATTTCACAGGGAACAAAATGGCGCAGACGGAAACGAAAATAGTATTTGCTAAAATCCTAAGAAAATATGACGTAATTTCACTTCACAAACCAGAAGAACTGAAACTGGCTGCGTCACCCGCTTTAAGGTCAGCAAATGGAATACACGTCAGCCTATGGAAGAGAAGTAAATAAATGTAGTCTGTTTGTTGGATACAATATATAGGTGAATTACAACCCTATCCCTTTCAATGGTGAAATTTAAAAACACACTCGCAGCCAAATAAAAAGAGATTAAATAAATATTGTTTTATGGAATGAGGTGGTTGACCATTGTAAAATATTCATAGTGCTGCAAATGGCTTATGGGTCCAATTACCAACTGAAAAAAGTCATATACATGGATCCATTACAAATGTAAAAATTGAAAATTAAAAATATACAATCCCCGGAAAACCAGTGTAAAATACACGTTCCTAAAATTGCAGTGAAAATCCCATAAATCCCCAACATGGTTGGAATATTATTCACTTAAGCCTGACATGGTTCGAAGTCCAGGAAATTAAATTAACATAACTTTCAGTGATATGTTATTAGAGAGATTTAGCAAAACACATACGTTTAACTTACCGTTCATGTTGGCGATGTTTGCGCATGCTCTGTTGAACGGTAAAACTCGGCGCTCAATTCACGTTTAGCATGAAATTTGACGGTAGGGCTATGCGTCTAATGTAAATAAAGTTTACATCCGTCATGCGCAGACCGTCAAAATCACGTTAAATTTGATCAACCGTTGAAAACGTTTAATGTAAATTCTTCACATTTTTCAGGTATATGTGCAATTTCAAAAAAAAATACGGTTATGTTGAACTTTACCCAGAATCCCTTGCGCGCTACTAGGCCTATGTGAGTTTCGAAATTATGACGTGAATGGTAACCGTTATTTTTGGTGCTAATCTCTCTAATATGTAAGAGAGCGGATCAAAAAAATGTTACACTATTTAAAATAAAGGACGCGTACATCAAAGATACATACTCGGAGTTGTATTTTTATTTTGTTTACTACATTGCACGACAGATGTTTATCCTCATTCCTCACCTCATTTTTGGCAATTATGCGGCAACGCCAAAGAAATGCAACAAACGGCTGGGATTTACTTACCTAGAAAAAAACAAAAAAACAAAAATTAGAATGGCGCCGTGAATCTTTAACGATATTTTAATTGTTACGTCAAAGATTAAGAAAAGGGAAATGGGATCTCAAAATAACTTGGTTCCCATAAAATATTCATTTTCACACAGACGTGCTGACTCTATGTTAATCTTTCAAACAAATGCCCATATGGAACCGGGATAAATAAACCCACCTTTGATTTCTGCCTACACAATTTGTCCTGTCTCACACTCCTGCGCGCATTAGGAATGGGACACTATGGAGAGTAGTTTTATTTCAATTATTTTTCTTATTTTAGAAATAAGAAAATATATTCAACACTGCGCACACTGTTCCCAATAGAATTAAGTAAATTTGCGAATACAATTTGTTACATTTGATGGAATTGTGTTGCATATGCATGTTGCATGTGCATTGTTGTTTTTTGAATTTTCATTCCGTTCTTCTTTTGTGTCATTCTTGTTGAGGAGTTCATTAAATTCAGTTTTACCAATTTTTGCTCCAACAATATTGAACTACAAATCTTAATTTTGTTATCTGCTTACAAAACACAACAACATTTAATGGCTTGTGAATAATTTTTAAAATAAAAAGGTAAAAAATGGCCCATTTCTACCCTCTCTCCCCTAAGTAATTAAATTGTAAGAAAAGTTTATCTTTAACAACTGCGATGAAACAAAAACTGGGAGATAAATTTATGAATAGAAAAACTTAAAATTCGTGACAAAAATTTAACATCTTTGCTGACGTCAATAAAAGCTAATGTTCATGCAACAAGTTCTAATTCAGATCGAAGCATTTAATGAAGGTTAGCCAATAGTCTTAGAAAATGTATTAAAGATATTTACACCCGATTTGAATTAGAGCATGCAAAACGGCTTTTTTGGGACTCTAATTATATAATAATTACAATTAAATATTTATAATAAAGGGAAATGCTGTGAATGTGAACCAGCTGCCTCAACCAAACATCCTAATATATAGTTTAGGATTCGCCTAGGCAAGATTTTAAGATCCCTTTTGCCATGCAAATTGAAATGCCATTGAATTGCCAATGAAATTGCTGACGTCAACAAAGGGTAATGGTCAAGGACTTCTAATTTATAAGTAGCTAATGAAGGTTGGCCAAGGTTGATAATGTTCTTAGAAAATGTAAAATGATACACCTCATTTAAATTTGAGCTTGCAATACGGCTCTTGAAAAAAAATGCAGTGAATAATAACCAGCTGCCACAGCCAAACATTCTACGTAGATATTTTAGGATATTAGAGAGATTTAGCAAGAAACGTACGTTTCACTTACCGTTAATTTTGACCCCAGTGCGCATGCTCTGTTGAA
>JAQGBW010006172.1:0-10956 GCA_034698625.1 Julus scanicus
CCGCCACTTTGGGAATTTCTCCCATCCGTAAAAATTCCCACCGACCTCGACCTGGGAGCGAACCCAGCATCTTAGGGTCGGGAGGCAAGCACGTAACCCACTCGACCATGATTAGATTGAGGGATTTATAAGGAAGGATTTATATTGTTTATAAAGAAGGATGGATGGGTGGTCTTGTATCTTTGGTAATTGATCCATAAGCAGAAATAGTGGAGGGTTATTAGTTTGGATTGATGGATGATGGTTGAATATTTGTATACTGTATATTTTTGAATGGATGGACGGATGGATGATTATAAGAATCAATGAATGGAAGGATAGATTGATGGAATGTTTGGCTTGTTTAATGGATGGAGGGATGATGGTAGTTTACAACGAAGAATGTTTGGATGTAATGCGCATATCATTGGATATAAGGATGGATTGATGGATGAATGGATGGATGGATGATTGTATCAATGAATGTATAAGGATGGATCGACTTATTATATTTATTGATGATGAAGATGTGATTAAAAACATCAATGAATGATTGATGGTTTGGTTGTTTACATTAATGGATGGGTGATCGTATGCAGAAATAGATGGATTGATGCATGATGGACTGTTGTTGGATTATTAGTCAATATTGTTTGGATGTCAACGATGAATGGATGAATGGATGCATCAATGAATTCAAGGATGGGTTGATCTAATATCGTGAATTTCAATAAGTTATTAAATACAGTATTTCATTATTTGCAAGTACCAGTTTTCAAAAAAACTTCAACCTGAATTTGGAGATGGACTGTTGCAAAATGTACATGTGATGGCTTTTAATTAAATTTTTCACTATAACTCGTAATCAAAGCCTGTACGCTATAGCATTTAAAATTTTGTCAAAAAGTAAATCATGCTAAGGACTTATCCCATGCTGTTTCATTCGTTCTGTGTCATAGTCTAGTTGAATAAATGCACCACGTTTGTCATTTTAATGGCGTAAACCACTTTATATCTAGTTCAGCTCCTGTAAGTTTACCATGTGGACATGGTATGTTACGAGAAAATATGGTGAACTGAATTTAGATATAGTCGTAACCACCAATAAGAAACCGTGGGAAAAGCTAACTGACCCCTAATACGCGAGATTTATTCTGGGAGCGGTATACTTGAAGCAATTTTTTCATTCGTCTTGTAGGTATTAAAATAATTGAACAGTAAATGTAGAGGATGAAGGGTTAGAGAGCAGTTATGGCAACAACTGTCAAGATGGTAAACCTGATGAGATTCTTCCGTAGAATCTGTGGCATAAATATCAGCTAACAACCTGATAATAACACGGATATTTAAGGTAGATCCCAAGCCATTTCGAGAATTTTCAATTTTAGTTCAACTAAATCTTATCCTTGGACACAGACAAGTCTTAATGGACATGAGAGTTAAATTAATAGTGAGAAATCATGATAACTTGTACAAACCAACACATATATTACTGAGATTTAGTGAATTGGAATGAGAGTACATGATAATTCCACAATTGATATAACTGGTAATTTAAATTCTTATAGTACGCCTGTGTATAAGACTCTTAATTAAACAATGTCACTTTTTATATGACATGTTTGTACAAGTTCGTATATGCAAAACTTTCTTCAAACTTGTTTCATATCTTTATATTTGTGCAATAATAGCAACAATTTGGATTACACAATTATTTTTTTTTGTTTTTTCTTATATGGTGGTAACTAGTGTTACCAGGAAATTACCAGTAATAATTTTGGTAAAAGTATCTTTGAGAAGTGTATTGCAATATATCAGTATACAAAAAAATTATTATTAAATGACACTAATGGTAACATTATAAAACATTTTCCTGAAATTCAGTTTTGTTATTAAAATGAAATATTGTTTGTGAAACAACACCTACATACTGTACATTATGTGTTAACTAAAGCATGATAAGTCATATTAGTTATGATTTGGTCGAATATCAGTTAATTCGAGGTTGTATAAAAAAAAGGAAATAGTTTTCCAAAAATGGGTTATTCTTTGAAAATATGATCGATATGCCTTACATTTTTGACCTAAATATTGAATCCAATTATCATAATTAACGTTTATTTGGGTTTTGAAATGAAAAAAGTTGTCTGCAATTCGGGAAAAAACTCATATCTTTAGGAAAAAGACGATTATCTGCTAATCGAATGATTAATTTCATCTCCTCCAATGGCGATATTTTTTAAGAATTAATGGAAAATAAGGTCGTGACGTCACACTGTCACGTTGTCTAGTGAAACTGCCATGATTTTTCCCTATAGCTATATGCACACGCCGACGATTTGAACTGGTTAAGCTAATTGAACTAGTTTATCAAAGCCGTCAAAATGAAGAAGTATTGCGTGACGAGATTGGATCAAAATATGAGTTTGTTTAAAACTAGTTTACTGCATGCAGTAACTAATCCACAGCCTACTTTACTGCATTATAACATTATAGACTTTGTCTCAATTCTATTTGATTTGAGAAACAATACTTCAGCAAGACTTTCTTCTACGTAATAAAATATGCTTTTTAACATCATAAAATCATCTTCTATGCGCAAAAATATAACTTTAACATAATTTGTGCAAATAAGAAAATCTTGACTTTTTTTATTAGTTTTGGTATCGTTTTCATGTTGAAATGCATTTTAATTCGCAGAGTATTAACTGTTCGAATATAAATTTGCATCATAAATCGTTATGAAAATCGTATTCGGGTGCATTGCACATCCATGCTGGAAAAGTGAGGCTGTTGTAAAGGCAGTGCGTTTTCATTCATGTTTTACCGGATATTCGATGGGGTTGTTAAGGACACATCTTGGAGACTTTATCTATGTGATTACGAGTTTCAATCCACATTTAGATGCGTTTTTATTGGTATTTAATCCTTTCATGTCTGATGTTCGCGTTTGATGTCTGCTAAAAGTGGCTCACGATTCTCAACTTATGAATTATTTGTGTTTCGCACGCTTGTTGGAAACCTGTTCGACTTTTTCGGTACATCAACTTGTTTTGATGTCCGCTAGGGCGGACGAGAGGCCAATAACCACCCGATCTTGTTCCTATTAAAAAGAAAGGAAATGTGCACAAATTGCTACTTGTGATATAGCTTATGGCGGGCTATTCGAAGGGTAATAATGTATGATTGCTTCAATGGAGTTCAAGTAGAATTTCAGTCATATTGTTCTTGTTTAGCGGTATCTTGGAATGTTTTTTTTTTTTTTTTTTTTTTTTGGTATATGTCTTTCTGGGGTTCACATGTTTATTTGGCCTTGCCCAAATTTCAATTTTTCAGTTTTCTTCGTAATGTAAACTTATTTTGATTTTATTTTTGCTAGAAGTTGTTTAGCCTTTCACTCTAAATGCTATACCGGATTAACTCGGTTTTTAGCAATTTATGTTCGTCCTATTTTTTTTTCTCCAAAAAAGTGATTCAGTGTATAGTCCTTCCCGTTCCATCCTCCATGGCCGCTGTCATATATCATGCAGCTTTAAGGCGTGCCTCCTTGACCGAAGCGGTTGTGTAAATTTGTTTGTCCAAAGAATCACAAAATTTCCAGGTTTTTTTATGTTATTTTTTTTCTTCGTTATTTATGTTCGCCCTCGACCACATTAGCATTCGTTAATCAGTGAATAATCCGGTTTGGATTCTGATGTGGGAGTTGCTCCAGGAAGCGACAATGGGTGAACCACTGTTTAATGGAACTCTGGTTAAAATTAATTGCTGATCTAAACTCTGATGAAAATCTCTTTTTAACGGCTGCAAGCTGTAAAACGGGCTTTTAAAGGTTTAAATTCACTAGTTATCTTTTAGTATCTTTACTGAGGGATGTGGTAATTCATGTTGTTATTAGCTTGTTGGCTTTAATTCCCTAAATCTGTAATTCCCCAGTGCAGTTGTTTGGCAATTTACTACATGTTTAAATTCTGGAAATTCTTGAAGTATGCAGATAATGGAGAAATATGTCATTGTTTTGGTCAGATTCATCATGCTGAAAAACACTTCAAGAGTTCACAGCTTTGTTATAAATTGTTAAACTTCTGCATGTAAAATACTCAAGGTGTGATATGAGGACCCAAGAGAGTACTCAAGAATCTCTCAGGGATCAAAATACTCTTGTAGGGTTCTAATTTATCATTCTGATCAATTATGGACATTACTATACATAAACAAAATCTTATTTGGAGTCTTCGGTAATATTTAAGTTGGCAAAAAGTTTTGAGACCAAAAAGTTTGAGAAAGTTTTCATCTAATTTGTATCACAGCTATGGATAAATTATAAAATTGAGCAAATACTCATTGTGCATTCTATTATTTTATGCCAGGTATTTTTGTATATAAAGCGATATGTTGGCCTGGAAAAGTATTTGCCTTTAAGTAGAGACATATGATGTATCTTTGCTTCCAGGTGCACCAATTATGTGGCACAATATTTCTGGGGATTCCCTCGCAATATGCAAATTTCTGAAAAATTGACATCCCAATGTGTTTGCATAGTGTTGACAGAACATGGTATTTGTACTACATATATTGCGAAAATACAGGTAGGGTAGTCTTGACGGTATTGTCGGATGGGTTGCTATGACCCTCAACCCACCACCACACCCCATCCCGGCATGCATTCCTGCACCTGGACAGGCCAAGCTAGCCTAATTCCACAGGTATGCTGACCTCAAAGCAAAATTCACTTTCGATTTGGGACGAGGGATGAAAAACATGGAAAAAACGACGAACAATGCTCTAGCACGCACGGTTTGATGCCCAATTTTAGAGTCGAAATGTAGGCCTAGGTAATTGGACGCTTCGAAGAAAAAAGAAAGTAGCTTTTGTTAGCCTCATTAAGGAAATATTGTCCCATATTGGAAATTATGCTTAACTTGACCTTTTTCGTTTTGCCCAATTTCGAATTCGATGAAAAATGGCGGTCCCGTCGACTTTTTATTTCATGCAGACGCAATAGCCGCGAGGGGGTCTCTCCTTCCAATAATTAACCAATTCAATTAGCACTGGCCCACATTTGGAGAGTAGGGCACCTTGCGAAAAGAATGAACGTGGTTAATGACCCAGATTGTGGACTGCTGGGCCCTCCAGGCTGTAGAGGGTTTAATAGTGAGGAGCCAAAAATTCAAAATGGCCGTCATGAGACCAGGCTACCTGCTCTTAACTTTTGAGATAGTCTTAAATCTTGATTCTGGATGACATCTCACCATTGGAACCTTTTCACAGATCAGTCTAACATGATCTGTTACTCTCAATCACTTCAATGGATTTTGTTTTGGCACATATGTTCAAAGAAAATTTCGTTGAGTTTAGGACATTGCTGAGGATCTTGTCTTCCAAAAATTCTCTGGTCAGGAATACATTCATTCCATAAAAGTTATTCCTGCAAGTTGTATGCAAAAATGTTCAAACTGTGCTGATATTGTGACATTGTTCCAGAATGTTTGGAACATGTCAGACAGATTTGCATCAATGACTGCAAGATCAGTATAAAAAAATGTTTTCTGGAAGTGGACCAACGCCTGCAATCTGCAGGTTTATCCTTCCGGTCATAATATTGCAAAGTTTTCAATTGTCCAGATGGTAAAAACCCGAGAAAGTAATTTCTGAAACCTAATTGGGCCACTAGGTCGCGTCAAACCTCCACAATCCACGTGCCCAACCTGCCTCGAAGCACAGCAGGGGGTAGAAAACCACATTTTCGTTCAATTTCCAACAGTTTTTTATGTGTGTACCTGTACTTTATTGGAGGGGTACATCTAAGCTTACTCAGACCCTGATTTTATTTTTTCTATCTGAAAGGTATCTGTGCTTCTCGTAGCTTAAGGGTACCTGAACTACTCTGATCATTAATCTGTGCTAGAAACGTCATTTTATTCCCTATCACTAATCCCAATTTGTATCTACTCGTTTTATACCCATCGTTTACCAAAATGCAATGTCATGTTCGTTTAGCATAACTATCCTAGATAATCTTACTCTTTAGTGGTGTAATTTGGGTCTGCATGTGCAGCCCCCCAGTTTCTCATCATTTTCCCCCACGAAAAGAACCCAGATAACCTTACTTGTTGGTGGAAAATTCAAAGCTGGCAGTCCAAAGATGAATGCCTCTGTTGGGTGTTAATTAATGAAGATTGTAGACACCTTTCTTGTAAAGGCCAAGTTTGTCCAAGTGGGCCAGTGGGATTTGGAAACGTGTATCAGGCCACAGGTGAAATGAGGGTGAATCTGGGAGGAAAAGGTGAAAGCAGTATTCGCAGTATTTAATTAACATCTAACCCCCTGAAGCATTCGTGTGAATTTTTGAGAGACACGATTTTTAGTACTTGGAGTGCTCCACTTTTCTTAATTGGAAAGTTTCTTCCCGAAAATATTGGCCCGTAGGTGGTACATCTTACGAAATGATACCCCTTAACAATGCCATGTAAAAGTTATATGCAAAAAAATTACATTGATTTTAATTTTCTAAATAAAAAAAAATAGGTTCATTGGTCGGTAAAACGAGGTCTGAAGAGGTTACTATAATACATTTTTTTGACTAGCTAATTTTGATAAAGCTTAAACATCGACAATGTTTTATAATGTTTTTGGGACCCTGATTGGCAATTAATTTTCGAGTAATAGGTCAATGTTTTTATAAGATTCTTTATACAATCTTCCATTTTAGTACAATATATATATTCTTTAAGCAAACTTAGATATGCATTTATTTTCTGCAGGATTATCCAATTTATACAAATTTAAACATAGAAAACGATTTATTTTATAGTAATTTACTTTCGTAAAGAAGAAGTTTCAAGGATTTTAATTATTCTCGAATGGAAAAATCATGTGGCATTTTATATTTTGTTAAGATTTTAGTAGTGTTACATAATGGCATAATTGACCTTTTAGGGGATTGTCCTTTAGATACGAATTAATATTTCAGTACTGTTAATCACTATTGTCATATAATTATACTTTGTGTTGTGTGCATAAGGGATAGTGATCACTAAGTGAATATTCATATTTTATAAAAATTTAATGTTGGTTGTCAATTCAAGCTTTAATGTTTCATTGTTAATATTAAACTGGGTCACCAATTACGAATCATCACTAATTACGAATTATCAATTAGAATTTAATTCGCAATAATACTAAACATTCTTAACCAATTATATTTAACCGGCATTATTGTAATTACAAGTTAAACGATTACTTCCTGGAATTCATTGGTAGTAAACAAGTACTTGTGATTATTTCCTTCCATTTTACTCTATATAATGATAAATGATTTTTATTGTAATATTCGAACATGAAGCATCTCATATTTCTTTGCTCCTGTAAACTTTAAATATTTATAAGTTTAAAATCGTTGGCTTACCTCCTTCATGTGGAAGATATGTTAAGGGGTCACCTCATTTATTCCGAACTTCACACCTCTAACCTTGCCTACATGCTTAGAGTATTTAAGTTGAATCTTAAGTGAACTATTCAGTGAAATAGAAAGGAAAATGGTGTCAGTCGTGTGTGCATTTAATTTCTTTTTTGTTTTTTTCCTAATTTACTGACACTGAAACGAGTTTCAAGCAGTGCTTAACCGGGGCAACGGGCCAGTCACGTCAGATTTCTGGCCCTACTTTAGTGGCCCCATTTAAATGGGACGCGTGTCCGGAGGATTAGTGCTAATTGAAGAAATTTAATGGGATTCCACTTTTCCTTTAAAAAATGAATGTGTAACATAGCATTATGGAATGATAAACATGGCTGATTCAACTTTAATCGCAATATGAAGAAAGTTGGGAATTTCCACCAATTTCGCTTTGTTTCACAAATAAAAAAGAAATTAAGTCATTAAAATGTTACTTTTTCCATGCTTTTCTAAACGTTGCTTATGTCTATCAGAATGCTTCAAGTGAAAAAATGCATAATCATTTATTTTTTCCAAAACTAACTGCTATCACATGTGTAAGACAATGGACTAAAAAAGAAAGTTTAGGTTTAATAACCCACATTTTTTACAGCTATCTATCCTAATTAAATTAAACTGCAATTATTTGAGTAATCTCAATACATCCATGTTTTCAACTCTTTAAAATTAAACAATGCATGATGTCAATCGTGATGGGCATAACAATGTTGTTTTGAATCCTCTACCTGGATTTACGAGCTCTTTGCAGATTTAGGGGGTTGTAGGAGTTGTTTTCGAAATGATAAATTTAAGAATAAAGCTTGCGGTACCATTAAGATTTCAAAAATAGTTGTCCTTGATTAGATAAATGCTTGCTTTTGGTGAGCCCAAAGGCGAGCAAGTACTCAAAAGTGAAATTTAGGTAATTGCATCCTTGCATGCCCATGTAATTTTAGCAGTACCAACAACAGCATTGAACTTAAAATACCCCAGCTGTTCACTTCATATACAAAAGGGGATTTCCCAAATTTGACCTTAGAAAATTCGATTACAAATGCAAAGCATATAGTCTAAACTTTCTGCCCCACATCGAAAGTAATAATTTTCCATTATTTGGCGAAATTTAACGAACTGCATGATTGAAAAAAAATAATAACTGAGATTGAGTTTGGTCCAAATTTGTGGCCAATTTGAACCTTCTTTGGCAGTTGTTCAAATTGTTGGTACATTCTTTATGTATGCAGATAACTTTATAGTACCTTTAAATGCACTGTATTAGTCCAAAACTTTATAATTAAACCAATTGAAATAAATTGGTTTTAAAGGATAGATTTTGGAAATGCAAATGTTTGTTTTTACAAAATTTGCAACGACAAGTTATAAGTAATATGAAGTTCTCATGCTAACAGTTTGAACTGTTTCAGTTTAAATGTGAACTGTTTGGCCACAATTAAATTTTCAATGCATATTCAAGAATAGAGCACAATTGAGGAGTTTGGCAAACACAAGACTGTTTTTTCCACCATTAAAAATGACGAATCACCGGTAAAACTATCAGCACTATGTTAACAGTAAGAATAAGATTTCAAAAAGACGTCACACAGGTTTCGTAATATTCATGTCATTCGAAACACGCGTTTTGTTGCAAACTAGGTCTCTTCGAGATGGTGCGCGACACGACATATGTTTATGGATGAACTTGGCAAACAAAATACATTTTATAAGGTCAGAAACGAGGAATTAGAGTTGTGCCTCTCCGCTTTTTTGTTTGTTTGTTTGTTTGGGTCGAATGAAACCCACGTTGTATAAAAATGGGTCAGCTATAGTTGATTGTATAGCGCGGACAGAAATGGCTGCCAGCAACTGGTTGAGAAAGGAGGTTTTGAATTTTTGAAAAATGTATGCCCAAATTTAGAAGAATTTTTTGTTGTTGTCTTTTCCCTAGACTCGAAAGTCATTGTCTGGAACCCAGAACCGTGAGAAAACCCCCTTTAAAAATAGTAGGTCTGGTGGGGAGGTTACCCTCAAGCCATCTTTTACCCAGAAAATGTATACTTACACCATATACTTAAGTCCAGATTCAGGTCTTTGCCAGTGGTGTAAAAATGAAAGTCGTGACTTGGAATTCCAACTGGAGCAATACCATGACGTTGGACCTATTATTTGATAACTTTCTAGTATTAGTATTTTTATTTTATAAAAATAGGGTAGCTGCTTGCTATAGATATGAAGGTTAATGACATCCATTATCGTGGTTTTATAGAAAAAAATTATAAATATATATTTTTTCAATATTGATGCGAAATGTCAATATGAGAATACGAATTTTGTATATGCTGTTTTACAGTATATGTTTTAAATGAATACCTTGAACAGTAAACTCATAAATTATACAAACATATCTTGTCACTCATTTAAAATATTCTAATTTTCTTACTATATTTTACAGCAAATTTTAAAGTTTTCATCTTATTGGGATGTGTTATTATAATTGTAATATCTCGAAACTTGCATAATGTTTAGATTTTCGATGTATTGTACTTTATACCCTCACAGTATATGTATTCAAGTAAACGATACATGTTGACTTGGCAAGGAAACAGTCAAAATTATGATGCATGAAAAAGAATTGGGCCACCCTGTAAATACAACAATAGAATTTGAAACACTGTCTATATGATTAAGAATCTTGTGCTGTAATCACTTCCACTATCCAGTTTGAATTAAATAATGCCACATTCTATTGTTTATTTAATATCCATTTCCATGATGTCATTATTCATAATTGTCTTGTTCTTCGTGTCTGATGTGATGTTTCAGACAAAAATGGTCAACATAGCCTCATTTTTGTTGAGTATAGCAATAAATGCATATGCCATGTTTGAAAGCAGTATACTTTACAGGACAACATGTATAATATATGTTCCAGCTCGACATATTGTTGACATATTCCAGTCTTCTATTTTTTAACATGGAATACAGTAAAATTGTGGCATTTGAGACTGAAACTTTCATCAATTTACAAGTAGTTTGAAAACTATGGGTATGTAAACATTTCAAATTGTTGCTGATTTGCATGTGCAATTTTGTTGTAAGTTCCATCCTGATCTAAATTATACTTCCGATGATTTTAACTTGCAATTATCTACAAAGAACAATTGTTGCCAATTTAGCACATCATTGTCACCAACAGGAAGCGATAAAGATGAGTTATGATATTCGCAATTAAAATCGGATGATTCGATTTGGTCTAATGATCGAAATCGAGAGCAATTTATACTGTATTGCCAGGCGCAATCTTCCAAACAATAAGCAAATGAAGATTTAATTTCAATTGATTTGAAAGTGGAATTTTTGATGCGATTGTCAGGTCAACGACCATCTTTTTTTATAATTATGATGCAATAAACTTGTGAAGATAACTGGGAAGTAAAACACAATGTCTTGGATTACGATATTGAAGCTGTCGTCCCACGTAGCACAAACCGACGTGAAGACGTCGTAAAATGCGTCTGACCGACGTCGCGTTTTCCCAAATACGACGT
>JAQGBW010006173.1:0-10955 GCA_034698625.1 Julus scanicus
CGTGCCATAATTAAAAAAGGCCGTTATAGCGAAAGGCCGTATAAAGAGCGGCCGTATATCGAGGTATGGGTGTACTGCATTTGAGAAAAGCTTGCACAAAGTCTCCGGATGGCATTACAGCAATAACTGTGCATAACCTCTCTAAAATCATAAAATGTGCCTCTCCCGACTTGGGATCCGTGTAAAAATGACTAAACATCACTAAAGTAATAATGAATTATTGTTATTGCCCTCATGATTTTTAAAGGGAATATCAACAATGGAAATGCAAAAAAATCAAACCAAGATGAGGTTACCACTTAAGATAGGCAGGTTCCTGGTTGGCATTAAACCACCCAATAAGCACAGACTCCATAGCTGGATATCTGCATGACAGCCTAAAGATGTTTAACATTGAGGTTTGTGTTGTCAGATTTGACTAGAGACTATGTTGACTTCATCAGTGTTCTAGAGATTGTGACATGGATGACCATGATGTTGTGAATTTTCTGAAGAAAATGTATGAGTTCCTTGTGTAAAGCACTTGCTTAATCCATTTTTTTACTGACACATAAGGCTGTAAGGACATTTTTTCGGATGTAGACCTACATAATTATTACCAAATGCAGCAGGCAGGGAAATTCAAGGTAATTACTGTACTTGTTCATGCAATAAAAATTACGCCCAATAGCCAGGGACTCATCTAGGATTGAAAAAACGAGAAATTTACTATATTGTAGCTTTATGTGCGCATATGTCTACTGATGAACCTGTCTAAAAGCATATTTCTCACCGGTCCCAAGCATATGCTTTTAGAAAGGTTCTACGGTACCAGTCCTTGATTGAAGGAACCTAATGACCTGCATGGCTTAAATTCAGTTTAAGCAATGTGTTTCATAACTGTTGGTATTTTATTAGCATGAAAATAAATAACATGCCCGATACCGTGGAATTTTGATATCATAAGAATGATAAAGCACGGACAACCTTTATGGATGATCCCACGGTTACTAGCATCATCTTCAAATAGGAAATTAAATGTAGCATGCTTCCAAAGGCGTTAAGGTCACTTAAGAAGTCGATCGAGCTAATTACTGCACTTCTTGCTTCATCAAGAATTTGCTTTAGCAATGTAAAGCTTATTATCTTGTAAGAAATTACAGATTGGTCTTTACTCCCAAGACGATAAGCACAGCTCTTTGTCGCACAAGAACCTGGTAGCAGAAAAAACTCACTACGTTTGTAAACCGAAAACCGTTACATGGGGAAAAAACCGTACAAGATAAGAATGGAACCAAAGTTCACAAGTTTCATTTGAGACTGATCTAACTTTTAAACTGATATTTTCTTCTTCAAGAAACCAAACAAGACATATCAAGCAACAATTGTTTAAGTGAGCTTATTCCCAGTCGCCATTTTGCAAACACACAAACATTAGCAAAACCTTGGAAACGTGTTTTGAGCCATTGATGTAATCCTGATTATATTGGACAAAACAATGACACTGTCTCAAATGCAAGAGGATTCCCATGCATACACCTCTAGTCAAACAAGCATAAATCATGTACATACTGTTGGCTAATCGGCAGAAAATATTTGTGGAAGTTATGAACAGAACTGGTGATGGCTTCTCAGGTACTCAGGTTCGAGATATCATGAATGATGAGCAGTTTGAGGATAACCTTAGCATGAAAGAGTTTTGTGTTTGGAATGCATTCCAGACAATATGCAAAAAAAAAAAAAAAAAAAAACTTTCTTGGAAATAAGCGATCTGATATTGGCATACCTAAAATACTACGTACGTGGTAGAGCAAAACGGATTTCATTGCTGTAATCAGCACACCCAAATTAGTCTAAATCACATATTTTAATCCAGGATACAGAAAAAAAAGTTGACATTTTTTGACCAGTGTTATCAAATGTATCCCCAAAAAAAGTTTGCTATACCAAAATTTATTGCACCCATTGTTTTCCATAATTTGCAAAGGTTGCGTGAAGGCATACCTTTAAAAAAAAACTTCTTAGAAATTGCTATTACTTCAATACAATCAATTATGTCAATTCGCTTATCTAGTAGCAATGTCAGTATAGATAATTAGGTCATTAAAGGGGGATTAATGACGGAGGAAATCATTAACTGAGGATTAATGATTTTGATGATCTCAGTTAGATGAGTTCTAACAATGTAATCCTGGAAACAACGTATCTATCTTAGATCACGTTATCTTTTCAAGAGACCTTTTCCTTTTGATAAAAACAAAGTTATTTGCGAATATAAGTGCACAAATAAATAAGGTTAGGTAATTTAATTCACGTAGATGTTATCAATACTAATTGGTTACTCTGAAAATGCTACCACTGGCAGCATGCAGGGACATTATATTCAAATTAATTGCAGGTATTCTCAAATTAACGTCAAATTACGCATCCTAACCATTATCTCTGCAATCCACAATTTCATATGCAATACTTTGAATATATGTATATTCAACCATACCAAAGTCATCATTGGAGCAAAAGCATCGACATTGTGAGCCATAAAAAAGTAGAACCCAATAAAAGTATCACAAGTATGTGAAACATGTTCGATTTAAATGAAATTTGGCACTTACATTGACAGAACAATATTTTAGGAACAAAAATGAATTATAAAATGTGCTCAAAATGTACGCGCCATTCTTTGATTGAAGAATCGATTATATGCTGGTCGAGTTCAATCCAAGTGTTCTTAATTCGTAGTTTCAAGTCTTCGATATTATTAATCTTTGATTTGTAAACCTTTTCCTGGACCTAAACCTGGAGAACTCCCCAAATTTTGTAGTCCTTTGGCGTTTCCCGTTGCAGCAGTTAAACTGTTTCTCTAGCACGGTGAGCGGTTTTAAAAATGAAAAAAATCCAAGATTTTTCGCATGTCCAGAAGAAGTTTTTTGTTCATACACTATTTTTTTATATAAGTGCCAAATATTATTTAAATCTAAGCCTTTTTCACGAAGTTTTGGTTGCTTTTATTGGGTTCTACTTTTTTCTGACTCACATTGTAGATGTTTCTTGTATTACAATACACTGAAGAACATCTCGTTTAAATTAATTGTGACTAATTGAATATTGTTAAAAAATACATGTGCACTTAAACAAGCTACATTCTTTCTAAATGACAAACAATATTTGTTGAGAAATACATTGAGTGAATTTGAGTATAAATTTTTAGAACCTAACTTGTGTTGGGTGTTGTGTTTCCAGGCAAAGATCACACTGTCAAATCTAATTGGCTAGTCAACGTAAAATGGGGCCTTGCTTAGCTTTCAACACAAACCAATTCTGGCAAAATTACTCCAAATTTTCCCATCACCTTTAAGTGCTTCCAGAAGAAGTTAAGAAAGACAAATCAGAAGGAGGTCAACGCCGCCAATTTGTGAACAACAAACAATATAAACAACGGCACCGAGTTCAATTTCCAGAGAACCTCCATGACCCTAAATACTCTTTAGGGCAGGTCGGCATGCAAAACAAACAAGAGAGGGTCAAGCCCAATTATTATTCTTTTGTCAGCGTATTATGCTTCATTTGAGTCCATTTAAAATTGTATCTTTACTACCGTGGAGATGAATAACTTGTACCAGATGGCATGCATTTTATGTATAACGCCATTTTGACTTGCAAGATAGGACTAAATCATGATTAATTTATATTCAGATTTTACTCAGAAACATTTAGTAAATATTCAGAAAGCTACATTGAACTACCTCAGGAAAATCCTGGAACTCAAGCACTCACTGTCTTTGCACAACAGCAAAAACCATAAAAAGCAGTAATTTAAATATTCCAACTTTAGCAAAGAAGCCAAGTGCTTATTTGCAGCGTTAGATGCAATCTAAAGTATACCATGCATTTGTAATGAGGCGATAAAAGAATAATTGAATTCCTAGACCATTAAATTATGCAAATGCGTTAAGTCGAAATTAGCATCTGAGTCCTATATAGCCAGGAGGGTCGTTATTTTGTAAACAAACATAACTTGATAAATATAAATAGAGCGGTGATAGGGGCAAAGGTATACCAATGAAAGATAAAGAGAAAAAAACTCAAAAAAAGTAAATGTGCTTTCATGGGATCCGAATATCAGTAAAGTTAAAAGTGAAACCAGGAATAAAAAAAAAAAAAAGATAACAAAAAAGATGTAATAGTGGCAAAGCTACAGTGCCCTAAATACATTATTACAACATTTACCTAATTTTGAAAGGATAACCTTAAGGTTCATATTCAATATATAGATATGGTCCAACGTATAATGCAGACAGATTTGTCAAGGACAGTTATCAGCATTCCGAGAGTGTGACAGAAATGATCCACTCTCTAAATTGGGGCACGTTGAGGTCCAGTCGTGGGTCATTCAAACATTTTAATTTTTCTTGTAATTTTAAATTCTCATCTTGTTTCATATATTTTAACGATTAACGACCACTGCAGAAGTAGACATGATCACTCAAATCCTTTGACAGAGCTTAGTGCCAAGACGAGTGCTTACTATTGGTCCTTTTTGCATTTGATTAGACGATGGAATAGCTTTCCTGGCGAAAGTCCAGATTTAATAAAATTCAATCTAACAATGATGTCTAAGTCGCTACTGACGCATTGTCCTGGAATGATTAGATACGACCCCCTATACCATATGGCTTTTATTTGCTGACTGTATGGAACAGAGTTGAATTGAATAACTAGAGCAATTGGTGCAGAAATGCAAGGGTTAACCCTTTTTATTCAGAAATCCATTATGATATAACGGATACCAAGTTCCATGATAAGTGACATGAATGGAACAAGAATTAAGGTTTAAAATCCTCTTGAATAAAATGTTACGTTTTGAATATCTGAATAATACATTTTCCTTCAGAACTAACGTTGGAAATATAAATTGCGAATATGTTGTATTAAAAGTAGTATAGGCTTATAAAATTGGTAAAAAAAACTTATAACATCACCATGGTAACTGTTTGAACAACTAAACATCAGATTATTTGCAAAGAACATGTTCTGTGGAAAATCAGAAGATTTGCCTGCCATCTTAAATATTGACGTTTTTGAAAAGATTACTCAAAATGCAATTTAAAGGACTACAGAATTCAAAACACACAAAGAAATTCCAAAAAGTTCCAAGTTGCAGTTTTCAAAAAAAAAAAAAATCCATTTTAAACTTATACTTCGTACCTTAAAGTACATGGCTCGACATCCGTCAAAGCAGGGCGATGCCCAAATTGAAATATATGGGTCGCCCTTGGGGCACAGGTGCGTGGGGTCATGAAATAATACGGTACCACAATGGCACCGCAAGAATAGGGGATAGGAGGGAAGGAATAATTGAAGTGGCTTTCACAATTCCCTTTCCCCATTCCAAATTCACGCCTATAGTAAAGATTGCTCGCCACTTACAAGGTCATGCTCGCTTTTCATATTTAATAACTGCTGGTTTCTAATAGTAGCCGGGTAGCAGAAAAGCATCTAAACCACGAATGGCGTTTGCGGAACGCACTTAATCATCCAATATTTCACCCAAGAATTTACACGTCTTATTTGCGTAAGAGATCGCACAACTTTCTATTATTCCCGCAAGAATTTGCCTGTTTAAACATCTTATTTGCATAAGGGATCCCCTGGGTATGACATGGTTTCATATACACAATGCATGTATATTTACGTATTCGAAATGTGGGCTTTAGCCAAGAAAATACCCAATTAAATGTTGCAAACATGATAGTTCCTTGGCAATCTACAAGAGCTTCAAGGACTTTCAATGAACTGTAACTGAAACATGTCGGTGGATTATTGAATTTTTTAACAAATTTTGCATTTGTGAAATATACAAGACATGGCCAATGCTGGATTGTTCCATCTCAATGTGCAAATATCCGGTTACCATTCCATACAAAAGTACCACATGAGGCTTGCAAAATATGTGCAATTATCCGGTTACAAATCATGTACAAAACACAGGGACAAATTTAAGGGCATAAAGAATATGTGCAAATAAGGGGGTTCGATTGTACATTGAAAACTGTCTAAATGCATACGCTTGAGAAACGTGAAAAATCTGCCTTAAAACAGGTTGTGCTTTTAGACAGATTCATTTATATAAACGGGTCCCAAGTCGGGACCAGGACATTTTACTATGCTTTTAGAGAGGTGCACAGGATGCATTTACACAGGTTCTACTATATATTTCCAAAAATGCACTAATAAATTTCAGTCGAAACATATTGTAGGTAAGAAACGAGCAGAATATCTGGCATAACATGCAAGCTGTCCAAAATAGACAGGTATATTCAATATCCCACCACTTGTCCTCACATCTCCAGAGACGTGGTCTTTGCAGTTGCGTAACTGCCGCGAAACGGTCACCGCAACCGGCTGTCCGCCGGGGCCGGCATCCGTCTCCAACAGTAGCCGAGGGTCACCGTCCATGTCCCGGAAAAAGGAAGGAGATAACGGCGGTGCTGTTTGCCTGGCGGTGGCGCATCGTTATACCGCGGCGCAAGGGTTAGGGGAAAGACGCGAGAAGAAAAGCAAAAGGCTGGCCGAACGTACCGTCCTCCGCACCGCCGAAGATGCCGCCCTTATTCCTCGGCACACGTCAGGTATCCTCCCCGCACCGCTACTTCCCGCTCCGGTATACCATGTGCACAATATTCCATAGGTCACCCACCATTGCAAAAATGCGTACGCTCATTATCTTACCTTCACGTTGCATTGTTACACAAAACGCCGTCGCCAGCCTCCCAGCGTCGAACATTCTAGCCAGGGGCCGGTGGACGCATGCGCCAAGCCGGTACCCGGACGACCCAAGCGATCAGACGGCAGCGCAAACAACCGGGAGCGGACAAGTGATCTCGGCACGAGGATTTAACAGACGCGGCCACACGGCGCCCTCCGCCGGCTGACGTGGTAAACGCAGGCCACGTGCCCTACAGGAGGGGCAATTCGAAAAGGAGAATTAAAGAAAAAAAAGACTCGTTATATTAAATGTTATCGATGATATCCAGTGAATGGGGGTGCTGCAGTTCCACAGTGCATACGGACGAGCCGCCACTGGACTTGTTTTTCATTATATGTATGCATATATGTACATATGATTTTTTTTTAAATTAACGTTTATTATTAGTACATTGTTTTGTACTTTTATTTTCATGTAAGCACTTTCATAGAAAATAAAAAGAATAAAATGCTTTATGAACTAAAAAAATATATTATTTTGTAAAAAAATTGGAACGGATCTAATTGAATTGCACGGGTTCCTATGGTATTAATTGATTCGTTATACGGCTTTTCGCTATACGGCCTACTTTTCCGGAACATCACTAGGCCGCAAAACGAGGTATGGATGTATTCTGATACATTGGTTATGGCAAGATATAAATATAAAATATAAACCCCTTTAAACACATTCACATCACATAATATTTAATAAATATGAGCATTTATAACCTTAATGATAATGAAAAAAAATCCCAGTATTAGCTAACCATAACTCCCTTTTTCTAATGCTTCGATTTCAAGTAGCACTGGTGGCCGAGCGGGTAAGAGCGTTAGTTTGGTATTTGTAAGTTTCCGGGTTTGCTTTCCTCTGTGAACCATTTTTTTTTTGTATCGGTATGCATAAATATATCTGCGGTTTAAGTTCTGGCAATAATATTCTGCATCAAGTTTCGCAATGCCTTTGTGCAGAAAAAGTCACACTAATGATGCAAGTTTTTTATGCATAAATAAGGGAACATGGTATGTTCTGCATAACTTCTGCAGACACTTTTTCGTATGGGCAGTGAAAGGGGAAAGGCACACTGGAACAAATGTGTCCCTATAGTCCCAAATGTACTTGAATTTTTGAAACTTCAGGAAAAGTCGAGAAGTGCCAGGTGAGCAACAGGCTTAACCTGCTACAGGACAACAACGGCGCAAGAATACGGGAAGGGCTTAAGTTCAACCTAAAAATATATAAAGAGTTGAAGAGCGCATGCTCAGACCCAAACTTATATGGTAGCTGACGATATTTGGTTGTGAGTGAATAGGGCTTAAAAGCGTTCCAAGATGGCGGCCTTAGGAGTGATCCATAAATTGTCACACTTTTTTGCCTCTTTTGAAACACCCCCCCCCCCCACCCCTTAGTCACAATTCCCCCATCCCTTGGTCACAATTGTCACAAAAAACAAACAACCCACCCACCCAACCCTAGGTGTGACATAATTTTTGATTGGCCCCTAAGGGCCGTATTATCCATTAATGTTAAGTGCATCCTCTTATATTCGTATCAAAGATGCGTTCTTGGAGTCAAAATAATATTCTAAAATAGACAAAACCTATCGAATATTAAAATTGCCCATCAAGTTAAATAAGACCAAACACAAAATGGCCCTTCTTGGATTCATCCGGTCCTGTATACAGACTGATATACGTAATGCGTGGGTATGTATATAATCTAAATGTAATACCATTATTCTTGTTTCTTGTTCTTATAGTTTGTCGTTTCGTAGAAAGTCCCGATGAAAATATAAATGGAAATGATTTTGCCACCGAAAATGGCATAACAGATGTTGATGTTTGCATTCGAAAATGTGCTAAATTGGCAGTGTGTGAAAGTTTCATGTTTAACAAGAATTACGAAACATGCGCGTATAAATCTATATCCCTTTTGGCAAACCCAGAAGTTAACACACCAAATTATAATCCAATTAATGTACTCTATGTAAATACTTGTTCTCCGTAGATGTATTATTGCTTTGTCCTGTAAATGCACTAAAGTCATGTGCAGCAAATTCGTAAATAAATTTTTATATTGGGGATACATTAAAAAAGAAAGCATCAGTTTTTATTACAGGATCGCCCAATCTTAAATAAAATATTATTAAAACTGGAATTATTTAAGATAGGCAAGTGTCCCATTAAAGTTCAGCCTGATACAAAAGTGTCGTCATTTGTAGGTTCTGTAAAAAAAACGTATTTGTTGTATGTAGTGTTATATTTTAAATCAATTGAGTTGTGCTCGTTTTTTGATATTAATACTACCAACAATCTGTTAAATATGTATGAGCCCAGCAAATAAATACCCAAAGTGTATGTATGATATAAAAGCTAGCGAACAAATGTCACGTAATTTAATATATATAAGCCACATTTTTTCAATGTATTGGTAGATATTGTTGTATTGTTGCATGTATGTGTTACATGTTTTTTTGGTTTTTTTTCAACTTCTTTATTCTCTCCTTGTTGGGGGAAAACGCAGCTAACGTGTTACATGTTGAAACATATAAAACAGCACGGTTTTGAAAGGATTTGATTCCTAGAATATATTGTCAATTTATTTTAAAAGCTATACAAGGCAGACAAAATAATACAAAAAAATGTTCAAAAAATCATACGTGATCGTTATATCATTAGTATTATTGGTTCGTTTATCATTGACAAATTTTGGAATAGCAAAGATATATAGCAAACAGTTAAAATACCTCCCAAACGCAAGCAGTTTGCAGAAATATGCATCTAATTCAGCCATGCATTGCTCAGCTCTATGCCTCAACAAGCAGTCTTGTTTCGGATTCTCTTATCATGTAAGTTACAATATACTTTAATCATTTCAACACTTCATATATGTGCCTTAATTCACCATTACACAGCATATAATTGTTATGACTGTGTTCCTTCCTCTTTTCATATCTGTTACAAATTACCAAACAATAAAAAACTATACCACCTGCCTTATGGGCTAAGACCCTCATTGCATGTGCACTATTATTATATTTTTATAGGAATCTATTTGTGAAATTGCAACAAGTTACCTGAATGATATGAAAGTTGACGACGGTACCGGCAAATATTTTTTTACTGAAAATTGCCTAAAATTCGTAAGTTTGGTGTATTTTTATCCTGGTGTACTGAATAACATGATTGATCAAGGTTTCTTGCAGGATCTTACTTGCTTAAATGGTGGCTATGTTAATGTGGCACATTATTCATCCAATTGTGGCGAAGCAAGGTGCGTTTGTGCAGCTGATATAAATGGTATATATTTCAAAGGAACTCAATGTGAACAAGGTAAATAATAGAAACAATTTGTAATTCGGCTTGCTGCATAAGCATGTCATTTTTTTTAATCAGGTTTATGAAGTATTGCTGTTCGTCCTTTTTTACTTTCAGGATGTCGATTTATAGAGCATCTCGGCAAGGAATTGTATTATTATGATATTGGATTTGACACTGAAATATTAGATCCAAATGTTTGTCTTCGAAACTGTACTACATGGGTTGAGTGTAAAAGTATTACGTTTAATAAGGGCTCAAAAAAATGCATCTACAAGGATCAATCTCCACTGACTAACCCTGAATTGAATCTTAAAAGCACTGCTAAAGAAAATATCTATTATGTATTGGATTGCTCTGAATAACTGAGTTTGGTACATAATCGTTTTTGAACTTATGACATGAAGTTGTTTTTTAAAAGTTATTTTAACATTACTTTGGGAGAATAACTATTATAAAAGTTATGTATACTATTATAAAACTACATGTGCATGTTTGGAATCATATTTATCAGGTTATTATCTTTATTATGCACAATATAAATTTGTAATTCCACGATGATTAATTGAGTAAATGCACCTAGTACATGAAGATTTAACACAATGCATAATAATATAGTATTTGTAACCAAATTAAAAATTTGGAATTAAAAAATCTATGTATACACAAATAAAGAACAATCATCACTCACACTCTCACAGAATATTCAATGACTAATGATAGCCGAAATATAAGTTCTATAGGAGAAATCAACTTTAGTGAATTTTCAATTAAGGGGGATCACAACCCTATCACTTTCAATGGGTGAAATTTTGAAACACAATTTCAGATAAACAGAAAGAGATGAAATAAAAATAAAAATTGTTTAAAATAGCTTGATCAATCAGCTATTGCATAGCGTTTTCGTTTTTGAC
>JAQGBW010006174.1:0-10952 GCA_034698625.1 Julus scanicus
GAAAATCCCGCAATCCACTGTGATACTTTCCACCGCTTCACCTTCAACTATGCAGAACGTGGTATTGCACTCTGACAGTATTGCGAATAATACCGGTGCACTAGTGGTCAGGCAGCATGCACATCCAAGCATGAGTGATTTGCAGATTTGAGCTTCGGTGTATATGGCCAAATATTCAATTGTTGAAGTCCACACAGCATGGTTGACTTAAATATGTCCAGCAGAAGCAGCCAGGTTGAAGCTCCAAAAATTCTCATAAGTAGACAAACTGCCTCAATTAGCAGCTACAATAGACCTGCAAGTCCATTCGGTCCAGTGAGTTCCCCTCGGGACGATTCGTTTTCGGCACCAAATATGTCACCTGTTATGAATCCATAACCAGCTGGTGACACATGTTATTCCTCCATTGACGCAGGCACAGTCAATTCATACATTTTGGATAACTGTTTTAATTCGTCTTCACATACCATTCAACACTGGGCACAACTTAATCTCCGCGTGGCACTCGCGGGTACATGTGGCAACTCCCGGGTACAAGTGGCAACTCAACCCCGTTCATAACTACCACTCTCTTTTTTATACCATTATATGGTATGCCAACTATTTCCCATAACTCCATAAATCCATTAATTACCAAATGCCAAAGTACAATTGCGCCATAAACCCAATTAATTAAACAATTAAATAACTCAATCAACCAACAAACAATCACTCAACTTGACCAAAGTGCAAATGCGCCATAAACCCAATCAATTAAACAATTAAATAACTCAATCAACCAACAAACAATCACTCAACTTGACCAAAGTGCAAATGCGCCATAAACCCAATCAATTAAACAATTAAATGACTGCATTACCAAACGTCTCAACAATTACCCAATGCCATCAAATAACTCAAATCCATAAACATTTAAATAACCAAATAACGATTATAAATAACAAGTTGACCTTGGCCTAGGAAGCGCCCATGCCACTTATAAGTGACCTTCAACTGGTCACAGATATATACATATGTATTTGCTTATAATAATTCTGTCACACGGAGAAGGTAAACATTATTTAAACTGACATTTCATATAAAATTAACCTAAAATGTCTAATTTGCTTTAAAACCACGTACCCACTTAATTGCATTTTCTCGATTTACGAAACTGCTGACAAACAAAGCTAGAACTTAAAATTTCCATCAGTGTGATGATCCTCGATAACTTTAAACTGATACGTGTAACAATTCCCACTCTTTGCGAATTAACTTTCACATTTCCCAAACTTCGTATTTCATTTTTGCAAGATGTTTGTAATCCAAGTAGTATTGAAGTTTGTTTTATGTTGTTGTCGAGAGATTTTTCTCAGAAAACGTCCAATCGCGAAAAAAATTCAATTTGAAATCACTGTAAATTTTAAAAACAGTCAGCCTACCTGATATTTTATTCCTGAACTTGATATGAGTATCACGAAAATTGAGGGAAAATAATCCTATGATATGAAGCCGAATTCACAAAAAAAGACTGAAACTTTCGTTCTGCACTTAATTGAAACAAAAATAAAAGAACACTAGAACTTAATGCACGTGAAGTCCGGCACGTGAAGTCTGACACGTGCCACGCATATTCTACAAATGCTTTTCAAATCCCCCTGTAGCGCAAAGTTACTTTTTAAAGAATTATTATTAATTATTAGCCTTCTCTTACCAAATTATTCTACGTTATTGCAACTCTTAGTTTCGGAATTTTCTCTAGACGTCCAACGATAAGAATTGGTAAATCGCCTGTTTGTAAGAATGTGCATTATAATAAGTTGAATTTATGGTGGGGGGGGAAGAATATCGTAAGAAGAACCTAATTGCACGATGAGTAGTTTTGATAAGATGAAATATTGAAGGACTTTATGTATGGATTGTCCCTAAAGAGAATATAGGATGTTAGATAACAATAAATTGGATCATTAATTAAATACTAGACATTAAAACGACCAGTCAATGAGGATTTATATCACTGAGCCAACCTTATTATAATATTATTTATGTTTTAGTCTGTTAAACATAATACGTAAAACAATGGATAGATTAAACTTTTGTGGCATTATTGCCTACATCTGGTATATTTGTTCCTGATATTAATATCAAATGTTGTCCAAACATGCATGGACAGACAAGAAATCGGACATAGCATTTTCTATATATGGATATAGACCAGAAATTAAGACAGCTGGACAAATAGACCCATACTGTATGGATGTGCGTTAGATTTAAAATATAAATTGGTGCTACAGGGGGATTTGAAAAGCATTTGTATAGAACGTTGGCCTGCGCAGAATGCGCGTGCCAGTCTGCGTGGGCCAGTTTACACGTGCGTGCTAGCTTGCACGTGTTAGGCTGAACGTGCTTGGGTTACACGCGTGCATTTGTTCTAATGTTCTTTTAACGCCGTTCCAAAGTGTTGAACTGTATTCCAGTATGTTTTTTTGTGAATTTCGCTTCATATCATTGGATTACTTTCCCCAATTTTGGTGATATTATGGAGTAATTATCAAATATTTGTCAAGTAAGCATGTTGTTAAAATATACATTGATTTGAAATTGAAAAATCTCCGTGATTGGACGTTGTCTATGGAACATCTCTCGGCAACAACAACAGACAACCTGCAACGCTAAATGGATAAAGTCTGCAAAAATGAAATACAAAATTTGTGAAATGTGAAAAAGTTGATTTGCAAATAGTGGAAGTTGTGACACTGTATCTGTTTAAAGTATTCAAAGCTCAAGACAAGTAAGGAAATTTCAAGTTTTGTTTGTCACCAATTTCGTAAATCGAGGAAAACCTTACCTTCTCCGTATAAAAGAATTATCATTGACAAATACATATGTGTATATCTGGTGTATCCATTAATAGAAAGTCTCGTATGTTCAATGTACAGATGTATATATATAACATATATATTTCAGAACAATACATATACGTAGAAAAAGCTATACATATACCTACATGTAAAGATACTAAGTCCAATTGTTTGTCTGTCCATGTATGTAAATACCCCTACATATACGAAAGTGTGAACAGTGTCAGGTTATTTTAGTAGCATAGTATTTAATTAATTATCCATCTTATTGTTTTCTAACATCCTAAGGTTCTCTTCGGAGACAATCCATTCATCAAGTCCTTCAATATTTCATCTTATCAAAACTACTCATCGTGCAATTAGGTTCTTACGATATTCCCCTTACCACAAACTCAATTTACTATAATGTAAATTATTACAAACAGATGATTTACTCATTCATATCGTTGTACGACTATAGAAAATCCTTGAACGCAAAGATTATCCGAAACTAAAGTTGCCATGTTAAGGTAGAATAATATACGGTAAGAGAGGTAATTTTTAATTATAACGGATTAAAAACTACATTTGTGCTACAGGGGGATTTGAAAAGCATTTGGCGTGCGCAGAATGCACGTGCCAGGCTTCTCGTGCCAGGCGTCACGTGACAAGGCTTCACGTGCATTTGTTCTCCTGTCCTTTTAATGTTGTTCCAATTAAGGATAGAACTAAAATTCCAGTCCGTTTTTTTGTGAATTTTGCATCACATCATTGGATTATTTTCCCCCAATTTTTGTGATATTCAAGTTTAGGAGTAAAACATCAAGTAAGCCGACTGTGCAATTGAAATTTCTTAGTGATTGGACGTTGTCTGTACAAAATTTCTAGGCAACAATATAACGAACTTCAACGCTATACTTGGATAAATTACGCAAATTGAAATACGAAGTGTGTGAAATGTGAAAGTTAATTCGCAAAGAGTGAGAATTGTGACACGTATCAATTTAAATTATTCAAAGATCAAGATACCGGAGGAAATTTTAAGTTTTAGTTTTGTTTGTCAGCATTTTCGTTAATCGAGAAAAAACAATTAAAAGGGTGGTTTAAGCGAACACTCATTTTAGGCTGATGTCAGTTTAGAAAATGTGTACGTTCTCCTGTGTAAAATAATTATTATAGGCATATAATATGGTAAGAGAAGGGTAATAATTAGTCATAATGGATTAAAAACTACATTTCTGCTACCGAGAGATTTGAAAAGCATTTGTAGAACATTTGGCGTGTTTAAATATTCAGCAAGTCACTTATTTGCAATGTCCAGATATTGCATATAGTACACTGTTAGTCATAAAAATAAAACCCAATAATGCCTAGTTAATTGTTATCTATAACATCTTAAGATATTAAGATTCTCTTTATGGACAATCCTTTCATTAATTCCTTCAATATTTCATCTTATCACGAAGCAAATTATTACAAATAGACGATTTAGTAATTCTTATCGCTACACTTCAAGAGAAATGTAGAGGACTACTT
Organism: Julus scanicus; assembly: GCA_034698625.1. Lineage (NCBI taxonomy): Eukaryota > Metazoa > Arthropoda > Diplopoda > Julida > Julidae > Julus > Julus scanicus. The sequence continues at coordinate 4,356 of JAQGBW010006174.1, forward strand.
ATATTTAGATTCCCACTCGTCGAGTTAAATATTATGAAAATACAAAATTAAATTGTCAAAATTTCAGAAAAACTCTTGTTTTGGGAATTCCGAAAATACTCATGTTTGGTTTTAGACTAACTTTATTAGCCTATAGTTTTACGTAAATTTGTTTGATCTTCCCAATTCCAGAATATTTTAAACAAATATTGTAGTATAGTAATTGATCGTTTGGATAATTCCTGATATGCCATTTCTCTTATGTACCATATCAAATTTTTAATACAAGATCAAGGACAGAACGTTGAGGTCAGGTCATTCGTGAAAATTCTCTGCATAATTACAAAATTAAGTTTTTGAAATTTTTTAACAGGGTGTTCAGTACATTTCTTGGAAAACACGAAAGCGAATTTGAATTCTAGTAGTTTCAAGAATATTTCAAGAATTTCAATACTATAATCCTTACATTTCCAAGAAACCTTTCAAACGAGAATTTCAAGGGCCTTTCAAACGACCAATTATGTATACCACATTTTTTACATTCATGCCTTTTTTTAGAGAATTTAAAATATCAGCTTTTTTATAAGAAAATTTCTTCACTATGACACAAAATTCAAGCATATTTCCTGGCTTCCCAGGCTTTTAGACGCCCTTAAATCAAAATGTAATATTAAATTTCAAGAATAAAGCCCGACATTTCAAGCATATTTCCTAACTTCCCAGGATACTAGACGCCCTTAAATCGAAATGTAATATTGAATTTCAAGCATAAAGCCCGACATTTCAAGCATATTTCCTGACTTTCTGGGCAACTGGACAACCAAAAGTCAAATATAATATTGATAAATGTTCACTAAAACCATATCATAAAATACAGCAATATTGAATCGATTACATAATCCTAACAAAATCTAATCCCGATCACGTACTTGGTTAACTTTGATCCACCCTGATCACACTAAACTACACATTTATACAATATTTCAAACTACATAAAATTAATATTAAAAGTAAAATGAAAATTACTTACAGTTTAGATTCCCAAAATATCCAAAAACGGCCGATTTCCAGATATTCCACCAACAATACATCCTCCATCTTGTTTTCGGCTTAATTCGAAATGCATTATGGGTGGACAAGTTCCACGCCCAGTTCCCCACACTTCCGGTTGACGGATGTGACGTCCGTGCTACAACATGTCGGCTGTCTACACACATCCGACAATTACAAAAATTTCACAGATGAAACACTGAAGGGACATCCATTAATGATCTGAAGACTGTACTGCAATATTTACAAAATCTAACATTTTTTTTTTCAATAAAATGTTGAACTTAATCATTTTTATACAGAATTATAATTGTACATTGCATGATTACTGACACGTACAGCTCCATAACAGAAATAAAAAACATTAAGAAAGTAATTAATTATAAGATTGAAGAAAATCCTGCAAAGAAACACAAACATAAAAGTTATGCGAATATCAAATATAAAACAATCATAAATATTTATTTTCTCAAATAAATTTCATGTTTAAAACAAACGAAATCGCATTTAACATGAACTCAGTTAAGCGGAGAACAAATTAATCGCGATTCGAATTAGCCACAACTAAATAAGCGATGATTATCGAACGGGCTTTTACAAAAATTAATGTAATAATTATGAAATAATACACGTGCAATTTTTCACACTTATTTAATTAAATATGAAAGTTGCAATCGAATAAATAAGTTGCCATTGATAAAATAGGTCGCCGTTAATTTACGCACTGTTACGAGTGGTGACCCGACAAAAGCGCTTTATGTTAGGTTAATGAAGTATTCACACACAACCTACAGTGAACAGAGGACTGACTTTGTGAAGTTAGAAACTAGACATTCGACTTACGTATTTGCGCTAAAAAAAACTGAAGTGCGCATGCTCGTAACCTAACCTATATGTTAGCAGACGACACACCCGAATATCGTCTGCTACCTGATAGGTTAGGGTGTGAGTATGCGCACTTCAGCTCGTTTTTTAGGTCAGGCATAAGCCCCTCCCATATTCTTAGCCGAAAATACGCTTAACTTAGTTGAGTTTTTCTAGCAGACAGCAACATAGACGCGATAACAATGATGGACGCAAAAGTGCCGGACTACAGAAGACAACTCTGTTCTGTGTGGCCTGTACTCTTGTTTTCAGACTAATCCCAGATAGCAATCCGACCAAATAATGTCGTCCAAATGACGTCAATTTTTGGTCATTTTTTTTGCAATAACGTCATCACGTCGAAAAATAACGTCATTTTCAGGTTATTTTCTAACTTAAAATGACTATTTTCAAAAAACGTTCCTCGATCTTGGACGTCATTTTTTTAAATGACCATTTTCAAAAAACGTCCCCCTTGGACGTCATTTTTTGGTCATTTTTTTTAATGACCATTTTCTAAAACGTCTTCCTTGGACGTCATTTTTTTGGTCATTTTTTTTAATGACCATTTTCTAAAAACGTCTCCCTTGGACGTCATTTTTTTTTAAATGACCATTTTTAAAAAAACGTGTTCCTTGGACGTCACTTTTTGGTCATTGATTTTTTTTAAATGACCATTTTCAAAAAACATCCCCCTTGGATGTCATTTTTTTTAAGTGACCATTTTCAAAAAAGTTTCTTTTGGACGTCATTTTTTTAAATGACCATTTTTAAAAACGTCTCTCTTGGAGATCATTTTTTTGGTCATTTTTTTTTAAATGACCGTTTTCAAAACATGTCCCCCTTGGACGTCATTTTTTGGTCATTTATTTTTTTTAAATGAGATAAGCAGAGATATTTCTGCTGCCTATTTGCTGACGTCACAAAGTCAGTCCTCTGGTGAGTAGGTTGTGTCTGAATACGACATTAGTTAGTTTAGGTTAGATTGCTAAGTTTTGTACGTCGGCACGCTTTTGTCGGGGTGCCGTTACGAGTGATGAGAAAATTATGCTGAAAAAGCAATACATGAAAATTATATTCGCGAGTTTAATGAAAGTGATCAAAAGCAATTATTTTAGGATAATATTATTTTTAAGTAAGAAATACTCAACACCAGCATTGAGGGATTTGTCACAGTTGTTTAGTTTTTTTTACCGGGTACAGCTGTGTTTTGCATCTGGGACTTGAGACACAGATCAGTCTCAAGCTTAAGCGATTTGAGCAACTGTGGTATGTCGGTAAGGCCCGAACCACAGTTGCTCAACAAACTAAAGCTCAAGCCTCATCTCTTCTTAGTTGCATCTCAAGCTTAAGCTAAATCTTGAGATGACACCCTACCAAAGTTGCAGAGTAGCGGCAATTTTTGTGCGCAGCTGTCGTATGCATCTGGGACTTGAGACGCAGCTCAATCTCAAGCTTAAGCGATTTGAGCAACTGTGGTATAGAGCTTATGCCCACTGGTGATGTTTTTCATTCAGCTTTCCTAAATACCCATTCTGATGTTTGCACACCTTACCTTTTGGGCGAGTCCAATAGGCGATCGAAGGGTTGCAGAGTTGTGTTTGGATGCTTACCTTCAGGAGGCCTTTAGGCTAGGCGTGCACTGGCAACTTTTTTATCGCTCGCAACTTCAATGAATTCTATGCCATACATAAAGTTTACAGCAACTATTTAATCGTCAATGACAAGAATCTTTTTCCAGACTAACTCCAAAAGCGCAGTTGCTAAAATCGCACGAGCTTGAGACCGAGCTACGTATCAAGTCCCAGATTCATACCACAGCTGCTCGATGCATACCACAGACTGTGACAAGACAACTAAATGTAAGACGCTCTCAAGCTCTATCTTAAGTTTTTTGATGCAGCTAAGAGGAGACCAAGCTTGAGCTGCAGTTTGTTGCGCAGCTGTGGTACGGGGGTTAGTCTTTCGCGAATAGTCAAATTTTAATGTCTCCATAAGTGCCCTAACTACAATTTGTGGGTTCACAAGCAAAATTTATGTAAAATTCATTTCACAATTATTAGCCGAGGGGACCATTAGAATGGTCTCCTCCAGTTTGAGGCCCTTGGCCACAGTCACCTTTCCATCAGGATAGGCATTTTTGGGCTACAACGGGGTGTCGCATCGGGATTCTTCCGTTGCGGACCTTGCCGCCATGTGGTAATCACAACATTTCCACAAGTAAGGAATCACTAGACTTGTAAGTCAGTGGTTTAAATGCTTTAATGCTGGTGGTGACTATTTTTTTTTACATAAAAAACAATATTTTTCAAAGTAAGACATTTGGATCATTTTCATCGGTTTCGCGTATGTGAATACATCCATCTTAAAAACCTAGAAATTAATTGATATAAAATTAATACTGACCAAGATTTCACATAAATCTGTAAAATGAAACAAGAAATCAATATACTAATGCATCTGATTGAACAAAGACAGAGTTTGGGGTTTGAAATTTATACAGTGTGCGCAAAGTTTCATCGAACAAACTTTTACCTTGAAATTTTTATAAACTCTGCATATTTATAAGTCTAACTATCAGTAGTACTTGGCCTAAGTGTTTACATCGAGTTTATATGCAAAAATTTCTTTATACACGTGAAATTGCTATCATTAACCTTTTTCACGTACAAGCTGAATGATTAACCGCTGGTTAGGCATCGTATTTAACATGAAAAGCAGTATTTACAAGCGGAATAAAAATTAAATCAAAGAAATTTTTGAGGATAATGTGGAAAAAAATCTTTTTTTATACATGTAGATATACAAAACAATTGATTGGATATTTTAGAAATTATGCAAATAATTTGTCATATTTCATTTCAGCGGCCTCTGGTTGCGTGCGGGACTTGCGCTGAATTTTCAAAATTGCCGCATCCGTAATTTATTTAATCCAAAAACATTTTCACTCAGACTAAAACATTTCTGTAAAACACAAACATTGTAAAATGTTCACATTTTAACAGTTTAATAAAAGATTTATGTTGTAGCGTACACAACCAGGATTTGCCGAAAAGCAAATACGACTAGTTGACAACAGAGAAAATGTAATTATTGCACCAAAATATTGTATGTCCATTATTCCATACGTCCATATTGTATGTTTTAAAGACAAAAATACATTTTTAAATAAATTTAAAGATAAATTATCTTCAAATACAGTTTTCTGGCATCAGAATCCATTATTGATCAAAATTGACATTTTAATAAAGTTTTGTTTCCATCTAATTCTATAACTTATAGCATAGGGTGATTATAAAGTAACTACACATTTTATCCTTTATAATTTTAGTGATATTAGTAATAAATATGTTGTCAGAACAGTGAGTGTTTTTAAAGTAAGGTCTGTTTTAAAATTACAGCCACTTGAAATAGAGAAGAAAGATTGGGCATTTTTTGTTTGTTGATTTTTAACCTTGACCTATTTCTGCAACACGAGGGCCAATGCGAGGGGATGAGCCTTTATCACCTATCTGGAAATTTTGCCTTCAAGGGAGGGAGGGAAGGAAGGATATCCGCCCTCTAGAGTGGTTTTTAACGAGCAGCCTGAAAGATGATATACACAGAACTTGGTTTAAACTCCCCTAAAAGAGAGCCACAACTTAGAAAATTTCTCCCATCTTTAAAAAATTTGCATCGACCTGGGACTGGAAGCGAATCTCGCAACTTAGGATCGAGAGGCAAGCGCGTAACAATTAGCTAAAAATTATAAAGTATTCGCTAAATAGCACTCGTGTCGCTTTGGAAATGCTTAACGTTCCGTTAACTTCGCAAATGTTAAAAAAAAACATTTGCGAAGTCTGAAAAATCTGCTTTTTAAGTAATTGTCATCTTAAAAATACAATCGCAGTATATTGCGTAAAAAAATGTGAAAATGTAAAATTGTCGCTTTATAATCATCCCGTACTTAGATTATCAATAAAATATTCTGTTGATTATCATTGGTAAAAATTTTAAATTTGAATTACGGTGAAATTTTAATTATGGTGATACAGTCCAGACTTCTGTCCCGCATAAACAAAAACTTGAGAATGGTACTCTCGTAAACAAGTGAATTTAAAAGGCACCACATGACTCGGCACGTCTCGCCCGAAGAGTTGAATTTGGGGGTTATAAGGTTAAAGAAAACATAACAAAAATTAAAAGAGAAGAAACAGGAGGTTATTTAGGGGGATTGGTTTGATTGATGGGAGAGCTCAGCAGTTAGGATGGTGGGTATTTTTTATAGCAGCCAGTTGGTCAGGGGACCAGGGGAGGATAGTTAGAAATGAAAAAGGTCTAAAGGGTTGACAAGAGGTAGGGGTATTGATTTTAGTTTTGTGGCTAAAATGAGATGGTGGCAGAAGTTATAGAGGAAGTGATGCCAATCAGAGAGGTGCTACCCTCATAGAAAGTTTCAGGTGAATAATCCCTAAAGATTTTCTGAATTTTTTCAAATCACCAAAAACTGGCACAAAGTATTCACATTTTACGGTATGTGTACTTCAGCAGCCGAAACATTGTGCGATGTTATTAAAAAAATGCTTTGGAAAATCATAAGCCTTGTTGCCATCATTGTTAAATATTTAGCCACCTATTTACCACACAGGGCCAGTCTTACCAACTGTGGTTAAATTTAACCTCTGGTCAAACTGCAGTTGACCACAGTTTGACCTCCAATTTCGT
>JAQGBW010006175.1:0-10945 GCA_034698625.1 Julus scanicus
TTTAAAAAAATTGCATTTTTACATAGAAAAAATTAGAAAAAATGCGTTTGTACCATAGCAAAATTTAAAAAAATTGCGTTTTTACCATAGAAAAAATTTAGAAAAATTCTGTTTTTAACATAGAAAAATTGCGTTTTTCAGTTTTCATGACATTTTCAACATTTACAATTTTTTTCACACATTCCGGAGGCCCGGGCCCCTAAAAATCCCGTGCACGGGGGTATTTTCCACCCCTTCCCCCCTCTCGTCAGGCCTGTTTATCCCAACAACAAATCAAGTCAGGGAGTATAAGGACGAAGTCAGAGGATTGTCAACAACTTGTTGAGACAGTGGAATGTAAGGAGTCCTGGCACCAACAAAGTTTGCATATGTGAGGGTCAGGGTTATCAGCAGACAGTGGAAGGTCTGGAGTCTTGGCACCAACACTGTGGACCATTGTGGAGGTGTTGGGGAAGTTAATTGGTTGTCTGCAGGTTGCTGAGACATTAAAATGCTAAAGAGTCTTGGTGCAATCGAAACAAGCAGATTGAGGGAGTAGTCAACCATGTCCTCTGAAGCTTACCAGATAGACCAAGGGAGCATTGATGCCAACGGCAGAGAGGGCAGTTGAGGCCAAGAGAATTTGCACGGTACGCGAGTGGAGGACAGCTGCGTCGAAGAAGGCCGGCTTCTCCTCTTTGTTCTTGTCTTTCATCTTCCTCTTTTGGTTCTTCAGGTGCAAGATAGCCCGTCGCTGAGGGTGGTAGAGCGATGCGGAACGGTAAAAGGTGCCCAGGAAGAAAGCGCTGAAGACCACACCCGTAAGAGTCTGCAGTCCGTAACGCCATCCCATCGCTCTGGAATAGATAAAGGACATTAATATGTTCCACTCTTCAAGAGCTCTTCAGGAAGAGTAAGTTGTATCGTACCCCACGGTATGCTTGTAGAGGGCGGACACGAGAAGCACTCCTACTCCCGAGGCGCTCTGGATGACCACCTCGACTGCCTCGCGTCTGCGCTTGAAGTACCGTCCTATGACCAAGTCTGCGGTAACGGTGCACACGCCAACTCCAAGACCCAGAAGCAGTCCGAAGCTGACGAAGAGTTGGTGGAACTGCGTTGCGAAGGAGGAGAAGAGGCAGCCAAGGGCCATCAGCAGGCCACCGAAGACTGCGGTCAAGCGGATGCTGTGGCGGCGACACCATGAAGCCACCAGCGGAGTCGACAGCAGAGACACCGCCATCGACAAGGCGCACAGGCAACCTGAAAATAAGACAGGAAAACAGAATGAGACATATATGGTAAGATTGGGATTCATGGATGATAGATTGGGGGAAATGATAAAAGATTGGGGAAGATGATGGAAGATTGAGAAATGATGAAAGATTTGGCGTGGTTATGAAAAATTCGGAAGGATGATGGAAGATTTTAATGAAAGGTGAAAAATTGGGAACATGATGGAAGATTAGGAATAATAAAAGTTGATGAAAGATTGGGGGAGGGTGGTGAAATATTGGTGGAGTGATGTAAAATTGGGAGAAAGGATGAAAGTTTTTTTTTTGGGGAAGGGGGGGGGGGATGAAATGTTGGTGAAATGATGGAAGATTGGGAGAAATGATGAAAGATTTGGGTTGGTAATGAAAAATTCGGAGGGATGATGGAAGATTTTAATTAAAGGGGAAAAATTGGGAACATGATGGAAGATTAGGAATAATGAAAGTTGACGAAAGATTGGGGGAGGGTGATGAAAATATTGGTGGAATGATGTAAAATTGGGAGAAATGATAGAAAATTGGGAGAAAGGATGAAAGATTGGGGGGGATGTGATGAAATGTTGGTGAAATGATGGAAGATTGAGAGAAATGATGAAAGATTTGGGTTGGTAATGAAAAATTCGGAGGGATGATGGAAGATTTTAATGAAAGGTGAAAAATTGGGAACATGATGGAAGATTTGGAATAATGAAAGTTGATGAAAGATTGGGGAAGGGTGATGAAATATTGGTGGAATGATGCAAAATTTTGAGAAATGATAGAAAATTGGGAGAAAGGTTTAAGTTGGGGGAGTGATGAAATATTGGTGAAATGATTGAAGATTGGGAGAAATGATGAAAGATTTTAATGAAAGGTGAAAAATTGGGAACATGATGGAAGATTAGGAATAATGAAAGTTGATGAAAGATTGGGGAAGGGTGATGAAATATTGGTGGAATGATGTAAAATTGGGAGAAATGATAGAAAATTGGGAGAAAGGATGAAAGATGGGGGAGTGATGAAATATTGGTGAAATGATTGAAGATTGGGAGAAATGTTGAAAGATTTGGGTTGGTAATGAAAAATTCGTAGGGATGATGGAAGATTTTAATGAAAGGTGAAAAATTGGGAACATGATGGAAGATTAGGAATAATGAAAGTTGATGAAATATTGGTGGAATGATGTAAAATTGGGAAAAATAATAGAAAATTGGGAGAAAGGATGAAAGATTGAGGGGGGGGGGGATGAAATATTGGTGAAATGATTGAAGATTGGGAGAAATGATAAAAGATTGGGGTGTGTGAGGGAATACTGGGTATGGGGGGAAGAATGATACGATGAATGTTACGAGGGGTGTCATAACAGGTGATTTTAAAACTATTATTCTTACTAATCCTAACGTCTGATTAGGTAAAAACACTTCTTAAAAGTGCTGCACTATAAGACTAAAACTCGCTCATAGCAAATTAGCCGAGGATTGTGATTGATAAGATTGTTTTTGTGATTGATAAGATTGTTTTGTGATAATTAATTGATGAAATTCATTAATTAAAGTTCCCCCACCTCCCATTTTGATTAATGGTAGATTTTGTTGTCCTAACGGACGATTAGCCAAATTTCTATTCTAGGGTTTTGGTACATTAAGCACTGGTTGTAAATCCCCTCCCATGCAATTCATTTAGGTCGGAAAACAATACGATTAATACGCACAGGGGAGGGTCATCAATCAAAGGGCCTACTATTAAAAGACAGTAGAATCTGAATTTTCCGCATGAGCATTTCATTGGTTTTAGATGAAACGTTGTTATATATTAACTTTAAACTTTATTAATTAATTTCGTAAAACCTTAGCATGCAGGTGACCAACATTTTCCAATTGCTATCCCTATAATGCGAAAAAGTTTATTTTAAGGTTGTTTTTTAAAGATATGCACTATATGTCCCGACTCCCAAATAACTGGAACATGGAAAGTAGTCTCAATAAGTGGATGGTCCCATTATCCGGAATGCACTTTAATTTCATTGTTTCCCCTATTCGCAAGAACCTTTCATGACTCATAAATTTCATTTATTGCAAACGACGACATTTTTTAACCTTTTTAAAAACGAATGAAACAGACAAAAGGCAATGGCCCTATAACCATTAGTTTAGACTCCACCAAAAAAGCCCTTTGAACGAAATTGACGGTGGCTCATAAAGACGGAGAAAATGGATCGTGGAAAACCTTTATTCCCGTGATTTACTTTTTCGTTTTCCTCTTTTGTTTGCTTTTTCCCTTTTTGTATTTCCTCCATGTTTCACTTCAACCACCTTTTCCACACGGTTTTCATTTACTTTCATTTTTCGAATGTTCAAAACGAATGAATAATGTTAATTGTTGAAAGCTTCATTCCTAAATTCACCTTAAAATTGTTTAAGGGACACAGGCGCATTGATTAAACACCGAAAGTTTTGATATTGTTACCACGATTATTATGTTTCATGGTTGCCATGGTTATCATGTTCCATGGTTGCCATGGTTATCATGTTCCATGGTTGCCATGGTTATCATGTTCCATGGTTGCCATGGTTAGCATGTTCCACAGTTACCATGGTTATCATGTTCCACGGTTACCATGGTTATTATATGTTCCACTGTTGCCATGGCTACCACATTCCAGTGGTGCCCCCAAGCAGCATGAATCTTATAGATTCTCATAGATTGACCACTTATCGATTGGATTTTAACGACAGTGACAATTGATTTTCACACTTTCAACCAAGCCAAAGAAGATGATAAGGAAACAGAAAAAAAAGGGTGGAAATGGCCGAGAAGGGGGAAGAAACCCGAGAAGTCTTTTGTCAGAATTGACGTTTACTGTAGGCCTAATGGACTTAACGGCCGATTCCCGCATTTTCTCCGATTAACCTCAGATGATCGATATAAGAACGAATTAGGTAGGAAATAACACGATGAAGAAAGTAATCAGAACGAAGTGTCCGAAAACTCATAGTGGTTCCGGCCCATTCAACTTCAGTCGCCATTTTCCCCTTTTTAACACGGTTTATGTCCTTAAAGAAGAACAAATACGAAAAACACCTCTTTTTGAGCAAAGTAAATTTATTGTTGTGTGTTTTTAAAGTACCCTGTATAATCCTATTTTTTCAAACTATATACTTCACATTATTTTTCTGTAACCATCCCATATCTGGTTACATTTACAGTAATCGCTTGCAGATATTTATAATTAAATATGATTCATTGTGATGGGGACCATATAGAGACAATAGTTTACTAACAATTTAATCTACAACTTTTCATTCATAATGTTTTTACAGTAAATTACGATGGCTCAGAACGACACCCACTATGTGTAGTTTGGATAAAGATATATTTTCTTGGAAAACATACACCATATCGAAAATATATATGGTGTTTCCTAAAGAATAGGGCCATTGAAATATAAACAGAGTTTTATCAGGTCGTTTGTCTCTAAAAAGTTCATAACTCTAAAGCTGGAAAACGAATGAAAAAGCGGTTAAAAAAGGATTTACAAACCACGCGAGTGGTAAAGACGAGCATTAAGTCTGAAAATAAAGAGAGTCAAAATGGCGTGTAAACAAAACAAAAGAGCTTTTTGATTGACGACTCAGACAAATACAAGCTTATTTTTACGACCATTTCAATCACCCTCTTTTTTTAAGTGCAACTTTAGCTTTTAACTCCTTCTCTTTCCATCTTCATTTTCTTTCGTTAAATCTATTTAAACCCTTTTGCTAACACATTTCCCTTTTGTTTTTCTTATTTCTTTTTCATAGTTATTCTATAAAGCTGTCTCGTCTCGTCTTAACTTGTCTAAAATGTGTCATAAACAAGACAAGTAAAATGTCGGCGAGCACGAGTGACATTCTGTCAATTTCTTGACAATTTACTGATCCTGAACGCGCTTTATTAAGTTATAATCAATTGACTAACGACATAAAAACATTGGAATATAATAACGAATTATAGCAGAATAACCATGGCAACTATATAGAACAGCAACTGTAGAACCAAGATGGCTGCCTCCACAGTTTGTTCAATCTTATCTATAAACTTTGTTAAAATTTGGCCTGAATTCACCCAATTCATGGTAAATAAAGGCATTTTACATGCTTTGGAGAATGTAACCGATAAATATTGGACTAAATATAACAGAATAACTTTGGCAACTGTAGAATATTTTTATACACTATGGCAACCGTAAAATTTACAACTTTCGATTTTCTAACCAAGATGGCTGCCTCCATGGTTTGTTCAATCTTATCTAAACTTGGTTACAATTTGTCCTGAATTCACCTACTTTATAGTAAATTAAGGCGTTTTACATGCTATTTTGTACAACTTCATTTTCATAGTTTTTAATCTGAAACGTTATAATTTTACATTCGTTTAAAAAGTATTGTTAAGGTTTTTTCGGGTTTTTTATCGTTTTGAGACCCTATTTTGGCATTGGTCCAAACCATCCCTGATGCATTGTGGGTACTTCCGTTTCTTGTTTATTTCCCCTCAACCCGGTGTTATTTACTGCCAGATGCTTATCCAATTTGCATATCGGATTTTATGCCTACTTTCTCAAACATGTCGTATTTTTTCCCTTATCACCGAGGTTTTGGAATATAAAAAGAAAAGAAAAAAAAAAACAATAACAAAAATGGATTTGCTGATGATGTATAGCAAGAAGAAACTTAAAGGGAAGTTTTTCGAACAAACAATCTGGTGAAAAAAGTTATATATATTCAGCAATAATTATATTTTCATGTTTCCCTATAAGCATATACGTTTGACCATTTTCAATAAATTATTCCCGGTTTCTGTGAATTAAAATTTCGAGATTGTTCGTATGTATGTACATTAAGCACATTGGGTGCATTTTAAAAGAAGGTTGATTTTGGACAATAATTTATCCTCAAAATTAAACCAAATTATAGGCGTTTATGATACTGACAAATTTCGAAAAGCGTGTTATTGAATCGAGAAACAAAGTTTTTAATGCAAAGAAGTCGTTTAATTATAGTTTTATAACTCCAAAAAACCAAAAAAGTTTTATTTTTTTCACTCGTTGTCATTAATCATTATCAATCTGGTTCCCATCTGTAAATTGTGTCCCATTTTCACGTTGAAGGAAAACAGGTAAGTAATTATACTAACTATCACGAATACAGAAACTACTTTCCAAGTAAAAAAAAGAGACGTAAACATGTTAACTATCGGATAACATGTTTTTTGTGACACCAAATTCTATATCATTAATAATTAATTAGGATAAACATATTAGCTTTGAATCACCCTGAAGTAATCCAACATTTTTTTTGTGTAACACCCTGTATGACTAACATAATGAGGCTATGGGAAGATTTCGCCATTGCCATCTCTTTTAAACGACCCAAGTCACGGAATGGATTTTTTCCTATTGAAAACCGATTTGCATAGAATTTATGAAAAATGCACAAGTACTTTATTCACTCCTCGCAAGGATACGTAGAAAGCACATCTCACATGATTTGTATACAAGTTATGCAAATTAGTTCTAAGCTAGGGTGAAATCCTTTTCGTGACTTTTGTTCGTTGGACTTTGGATATGAACGTTTTTTTTTTGGTAATGGTTAAATGAAAACTGTCATCGGTCTAAAATTTCCATTGTTTAATGGTGAAAACTTTGTTGAACATTTGGAACTTTCAAACAAGATGGCGGCAGAACGGACCCATGTTTTCGACCTATTTTCCTCAAAATTTGTTTCCTTTTGGCAAATCGTGTATGGAATTAGTAGTAGAAAGGGAACGCAATGTCGCGTGGCTAATTCTCGAAAATCAGCGTGAAAAATCGAGCGTTTCTACACTTTGACAGGCAAACAGGTGTGTCGAATGTTGCATCATTTTTTTTTTTTGTTTTTTGTTTTTAAAAAACTTCAAAACCGAAAGCGTTTTTATAAGCAAGGAAGCTCGAGAACGAAGAGCCAGTCAGTCAATCGAGAACGTTGTGCCATTTAAGGGTAAGTAAAGAAAACGCGAATTAAGCCCTGAAGCATTTAACCAACATACTATGAGCATAGGCCTACTTTGACCTCCGCTTTTTATAATCAAATAAAAAATCGTAATTAATTTTTAATCGCTAAAGGTTTGTAGTGCGACACGCTTCAACCCACTTTTTGTTTTTTGGCAGGAAAAATAACTCCCCTTTCTACCGCCCGGAATAGGTAGAAATTGGAGGCAGAGGTCAGGGAGAAAACTATGATTCTTCATGTAGCCCCGTAGGTTTAGAATGTAAGGTAGATTCCTGGAATTGATATATATAGATAAGACTATACACTTTACCCATGCATCAAATGATTTACTTCAACTTATGCTCAACTTTTCCCCCAGTAAGGACCCAGTAAAATACTCAACTTATGGATACGTTGAACATTTTAAGGGTGGGTAGCTGTTTTTCTTGAGTGTTTGATTGGGTACTGTCAAGCAAGTACTCCATTTCACCTAGTAAATACTTCAATCGAATGTGCTTAGGAGTAATCAGCTAATGCTCTACTTTATCTGACAAATGCTCAACTTTATCAAGCAAATGCTTGACTTTTGATGTATCTAGAAAATCTTCAACTTTTGATCAAGAAAATGCTCAACTTTTGATCTAGAAAATAATCAACTTTATCTAACAAATGATCAACTTTATCTAACCAATGCTCAACGTTATCTAGCAAATGCTCAACCTTATCTAGCAAATGCTAAACTTTATCTGACAAATGCTTAACTTTATCTAGCAAAGGCTTAACTTTTGATCTAGAAAATGCTCAACTTTATCAAGAAAATGCTCAACCTTTGATACATCCGTCAAGTGCTCATGACCTGTAATGGTTAACTAACACATGTTCAATTTCATAATGGTTAACTATCACATGTTCAATTTCGTAATTTTCTCAAATATGTTCACTTTCTTCAAACCTTATTATGCTCTTACTTTTGCAGAAAATGCTCCCTCTCAATGTAAAACTACAATGTTTGTCTGTTACTCAATTACTTTTTCTCAAATTCCACTCTTGCATTTTCTAATGTTATTTTTTAGCAGTAAATGCTCGGCTTTTGAACTTTTTCTTCATACGTATAAAAAACATCAATTTGAGAAAAAGTCCTGTATCGACGAAATCATTTTGTTTTCTCTGAAATTACTTCCTTTTTTGCTGAAAACATTTCGGAATTTTTGTATTAAATTTACTTAAAGAATGCAGTTTTGAAGCAAAAGCTTTCATTTTTACAAACTGTTTTTAAATTGATCCTCGTCATGTTTTTCTGCCTAAAATCTACGCATTTCATTTTATTTTTTCCGCACGAAAAAACAACGCTAAAAAAGTGGAATAAATAGGACGAGTTAAATGGAGAGGAAAATGGCTTCCTCCTCCTCCCTATTTAGAAGCATCGTGTTTATTTATTTTTCGGCTGAATTATACGCTTCTAAAAACACTAAAAGGGGAAAACTGACTTTTTTATCCTTGTGTTATTATTTATGTATTTTCGGTAGGTTTTTTTTGTGGGGTGATGTCGAGGTATTGCACTTATCCCGGTTAGGGTATACGTATATAAAAATGGCGGCCGAAATCTACAGATGGAATGGAAACGCCAACTGCAGTTTATTGGCTACAAGAGACGTAAAAATGGTAGTTTTAACAAGTTGTAGAGTTTGTCGAATCATGTCGAGCAAAGAGGTTTATGGCGCCAAAAAATAAATAAACTATATGATAAAGTACCCAGAAACGGGAACGGAAAAAGATGGGCATTTGCTACTGGTTAAAATGTAACTTATATTGGTTGGGATTTAGGAAAACATTCCGAAACGATGATGTTTGAATGAGAAATTCTAATCTTGTATGACACTTGGTGTTTTGAGTCAACAAATAAATAAACTATGATACATTTCCAAGAAACTGGAAGGGATCTTATTTCAGAATGTGTTGTTCTTTACTGAGAACTAATATGCAAATACGGAATTTAATAAATCTATGATTTTATTTTCAGCGTTTCCGGTTCATTTCAACTTGTAAAAACTGTTATTTCTGCTTAATTTCAACGTGGAAAAATCGTCATTTGACATACAAATTGCAACACTTTCGTTAGGAAGTCAAGGCCAGTTCTGAATCTCGTTAACTTCTTTAAGAACCTTTTTTTCCCCAGTATTTTGACTGAATTTCGTTTTTTACGTGATCACAGTCTATCCTATAATGATAGTAACATATATGTAGCAGTTTTTGATTTTTTACCTCCATTTTGACTTTTTTCCCCCGGTATATTTGGCGTTCTAAATAGACGCCCCCTGGCGAGAGCGCCATTAAGGGAATCCCCGCAGTTTCATTCATATCATTGAACACACCGTACGCGTACGTAGCATAGTTAGGATTAAGTCATTTAGGGAAAATTAAACGTATAGCCTAGACAGCAAGATGGCAGCTACATCACGTGACTCAAAAAACGCGTGTTTTCCATTGCACAAGTTACCCATTTCCGGTTTAGCGCCCCCTAGTAACGTACGTGCATTTAGTATGGAGCATATTTTTAAATAAGGATTTTACCTCTTATTATTAAACTGGAGATATGAATTTTAGTGGGTTTCATCATAACTAGTTACTTAATCGGCCATTACGGTTTAAAGTAGTGTCTAAGATACTAAATATCTTTAAAACACAGAACGAAAATGCCCTTAAACATCCCTGTTACGAAGTAGTCCATCACGTGACATGTCTTTAACCCTTTGATATAAAACAATTGTTGGGTTTAACCATGACCGTTCAATGTCTGATTGTATAAGACCCTAGACGGTTTTAAGAGGTTCGTACCAAATAAACAATTGGCCCAATTACCTCCCTGCATGTATGCTTGACCAGTGTCCACCTTCTCCTCTCGAAACAATTCCCCTTAATTAGCATTTTAATTAGCTATTATCATTCAGAATCTAGTTTTTCGTTTTGATTGATAGCTTTTCTTTTTCGCCTACTGCGAATTTCGTTAAATCCGACCTGGTTTTCTTATTACGCGAATTGTGTCATTGTTGTTGTTATTGTTATTTTAATAAGCCTTTTCATTATTGTCATTGTTATTCTTACAGAACGAACAATAACAATGATGATGAAAATAATATTAACGAGGAAGATTTATGACATTGTCCAGTGTTGTCCACTGGCTTAATGGATTAAGTTTTGACCAGTTTAGTGGCGCTGCATGCAACTATGGATTTTCTTCCCTTTTTGATTTCTATAAATTTCTCTTAATGATTTGTTTATGGTTTTCCTTTGTCCCAATTCCCTTAAATTAACCCTCATTTTATCGAGATGCGAAATCATATGTTTTAAGATAAACCACAGAAATGACCTACATTTTCCAATTATTTTAAATCCTTTTCTTGTTTTTATTTAAACTTAGTTGATTCTTATAATAGAGGAGGTCTACATTGCAAAACGGCGCATGTGCCATGCATGAGCGCCTCTAGTGGCTACATTTTCTGGGGGGACAGCCCAGGGTCGTCCATTTAGCATTTCCATTGTTTTTGCTCTTTTAGGAACGGATTTTTGTGATATTTGGGCAATTTAACGTAAGTTTTTGAAATTTGAGAGTGGAAATTCCACTTTGAGAACGTGTAGGCCATGTGCAAACCATTTTATTTAAACAAAACGGCGTTTTATTTGAATGTCACCACGTGTTTCACTTCCATA
>JAQGBW010006176.1:0-10945 GCA_034698625.1 Julus scanicus
GCCCTACATTAACAGTAGCGCCTCCTCGAGGGGGCATCCGTCTTAAAGGATACGCTACAAATCAGAATCAGAATCAGAATCAGAATGTATTTTTACAAATGGCCATCTTTAGCATTGTATTTTTACAAATGGCCATCTTTAGCAATGTATTTTTACAAATGGCCATCTTTAGCATTGTATTTTTACAAATGGCCATCTATAGCAATTTATCAAAAATGGTCGTTTTATGCAATGCTGGTCTTTGCCATTATTGCTTTAGTAGAAGCGCCGTAATTCGCAGATCGCATGACACTCAACTTTCAACGTCGGTCGATGCATTGTGAATTAGGCATTAAGAGTAAAGGGCGCAGCCATGTTGAAAAACCAAGGTGGTTTCCACCCCACCAGAGGATGCTGAACCAAAATATTCATTTTAAAACAAAAAATTTAAATTTTCCACAAAAAAAACAAAAAAAATATATGTTACCACTTTATGTGCTAACGTTAAATTAGGACATCTTAAGGTTAACACCAAAGTCCAATTTAGATAGTACATGTACTATGATAACATTGAAACGTTATGTAACCGTGATATTTTTAAATATTGTTTGCCACGACATTTTATTAATGATAAGCCTAAATGATATTAAAAACCTCGTCTTGTATTCACTGAATTTCTCTTTAAACCGAGACTGCAAATAATAAACAAAAAGAAATAAACAACAGAAAATAAAAAAATGTCGGTCGTCAGTCAGATATGAACATAAAAGGACATTGGATGAAGAATGAATGAAAGGAAATAAAAGAATTAGAAACCCTTGTAACCAATATGCATAAAAAATAGGATATTACCAGTCAACCAGAGGAGTCATGCAATAGGTAAAATGGAAGCTCGAGTCGAGATACTCCTGGATTTTAGTCTAAAAATGGTGGGGCGACTGCGTGCCTCTCTCCCCCCACACGTACCGTGTCTTTGTCAAGATTGCACACTTTTGTTTGTATTAAGTGGTCCAATAGCCAGTCCACGGGTTTGTCATTGTGAAACATTACGAAAAACTGCACTACCAAGGGCAGCTGAACGCACTTAAACATTTTTCCTGAAAGAAAAACTGCTGGGTTAGTAACAAACAGACAAAAGGGTGGAAAGAAGGATCATGCAGAAAAATCGCCAATTTCCTGAAATTAAAAAGAAAACGTTAGTTAATGTCTGTAAAGTCTTTTTTAAAAGTGAGCTTCGTTGCTGAATCCCTCGAGATATTGCTGGAAAAGCTTAAATAAAAGCAAGTATTACAAAATGCACTTAAAATAAAAGCATCAGCAGTATGACACGCAATTATATGAAGAAATTAGCATAAACTGAATTGAATCATGAATGCTGTGCCTACAATGGTTCAAATTTCGAAAGAAACCATGAATACAATTATATATTCAATAATGCCTACTTTGTTATATTAAATATGATATATACAATCTGTATAGTGCGTGTAAATACACTGTTAGTTATAAAAAAGTAGAAAACTATACAAAAAAAATCATTTTCATTTTCAAATTTCATTTAAATCGAAGCATTTTTCACGAAGTTGTGATTTAGTATATTGGGTTCTGCTTTTTTATGACTCACAGTGTATATTTAAAAACCAGATTTCTAAGCAATGAAAATTTAGTTTAGTAAGTGCTCCTTAGGTTCAAGAAAATGGAATTTTTAAATCTGACTACATTTTTGTTCAAAATGTGTGCTACAAATTTCTGGTAAAAGTAAAAAGCAACACTAGCAAGAAAATCGTTAAAATATTTAAGAGTTGAAAACAAATCTGTTAACACAGTTATATACAGCTTCCTTAGGAAATTATACCAATGCAGATACTGCCTTCAACACATCTGCAATTAGCACAAGTTTTCATAAATAACATTAAACTCTCATTTTCCACAACAAAGACAACATTTATCCACTAGAGCTAAATGTTGAACGCAATCTAGCAGTGAACTAAAGAGAAATATGAGCATACATACGCAGAACTACATGAGAATCAGTGTTTCTAATCTCTAGATTCATAATGATTCACATTATGAAAACTGAGCCAAAACAGTTGAATAAAGTGGTCAAATGTGAGTCGCATGGATACAAATCGAGTAAGTACGGTTGTAATCTGACTGCTAAATCAACTCTGGGGAATTAGTTTAGTTCGGGGGAATAGCAATTTTGCATAATTTCTCCATTAAACAGATAACTGAAAGCCGTGCAACGTTATTAAACTTAATGAGCCTGGGTCAAATTATATGGTAAAACACACGACACCTCATTTGTAGATATGGGCGATGAAACTTGCAGTGACGATGCTATAATGTTTGTAGCTTGCAGATTGTTTGCAGATTAATTATGTGGAATTTTTAGCCTTAAATACCATATGTTGACATAAATAGGGGTTAAATGAAGACTTGAATTTCAAATTTCAAAGTAATGCTATAGTAGAACTTTTGTGTCGTATCAATAATGATATTACTGTAACAACTGTATTTTCCTTTGATGACTTATATTATAATCACCTGCATTTAAGAATGTTCTTAAGTTCAAGTGTGAGTTTACAAACAATCAGATGTGGAATATTTTGTAAGATACCTTATTTCTTAAGAAGCATGTTCAAATATTGTTCCCTTGTTGAAAAAAACAATAGAGATTTCTATTGGTTTCTATTTTTATTTGGTACATTGTTTTCTATGGTTACTGCATTGACTTCTATTGGCCTATGGCTTAGCTGTATTGACTGAACCATAGGATCAATTGACAGGACAATACAGGAACCATAGAAAACAGTTAAAACCAATTATATTGATACCAATAGAAAACAATGCTCCAAATAACAATACCAATCTCCATTGTTTTTTTCACCAGGGTCCGTTCAAAAAATCTGTTTACAAATTTTGAATTGGTTCCAAATTTATTTGAAAATAATGCTAATAAACAGGGAATGTAAAATTGGATATTTTTTTCAGTCCAACTGGCCAACGTTGAAAATATTAATCAAAATATATGTAACATGATTTACAGTAAACGGAACGAAAATTTACTTCATAATTTAAATATGTTCATCTACAGTAGAACATGTCTAAAAGCATACTCTTGGGACAGGTGAAAAATATGCTTTTAGACAGGTTCATTTTTATAAAGGGTACCAAATTGGGACTGGCACATTTTATGTTTTTAGAGAGGTTATTCATTTACAAAGGATGCATTTAGACAGGTTCTACTGTACAGCAGAATCAGGTTTTTTTTGAGTTCATTTCTATATTTTTTATCGAATTTTTTGTTCTTGAATTAGTAATGCTATTCCTTTTTAAACATGAACTATTTTATTATATTTACGATGACATACTGTATCGGATATCGGACCAGTAGCTGCCATATAATAAATAAATAAAGACTGACATCACCACAATGTCATTCACTATAATCCTCATGGGAGATGATAAGTGCAGGGCATGGAACGTTTGCACGAAAAACATAAGTATATTTGCATAACGCTTAATTGCCAGGAGGAAGCAATGTATGGATGCCATGAATAACGAAATATCCGTGTGTAACTAAAGTGCATCCAATTTTCGGTAAATGTTTACCGAAACTCTTGAAGAAAAAAAACAACAGCTCTAGGCGTAGAGGGAACACCACCAAAAAATTATATTATTTGTTTCCTCATCGTACTTGGCATATTTGTTATGCTTGATGCAGGTATTTTGAATATTTATCCCTGTGCGAGAATACTCGGCTTATCTTTGTGAAAATATACTTCAATTTTACAGAAAAATATCAAGCAAGGTGGCTGCTTAAAAAAACAACCATTCTAATTCCATTCTAAACCATTCTTATTTCATTCTAAACCATTCTTATTTCATTCTAAACCATTCTAATGCATTTCTTTAAAACCCTGGTAAAAATAAAGGAGCAACAGGAAGATGTACAAATATTTTTTAACTTTCGAGGTAAAACGTTCTCAAATACAAGTTTAGAAAAATATGTCTGAATTTGGTACATTTAAACTGTTTATAATTTGTGTGTAAAACAGTAATATAAAATGTGCTGTGCATTATTTATTTATTTAGCTATATACTATATAGATATTTAAATATTTTAAAATGGTACAAGGATATTTACATCGAGAACATTTTCTTTCATATAATAAACTATTTTGATACTAATTGTAATGGAATTTTATAATCTGACAGCACAATTCTTGTGTACTTTAATTAACAAGTGATCAAGGTGTCAAAAACATTTTTAGATCACCTATTTTTGAAGAAAAAGAATTTTAACTGAATAAAAATGTTAATTACACTATGAAACCCTTCATTAATTGAAAGCTTATCATGATGATGGGTGGTAATTTAGATTAATTATAAATGTAGCAAATTGCTCCTCAAACAAAAATTCAGATCTTTCCCAAAAGATAAACACGAGTAAACAATGCAATATTTACTTAAAACTTTTCTTTCCATATTTGTTCCATATTGCAGGAATAAGTATTTACAATTTAAGACCCCATTTACTTTTCAAAACAATCTGCTTTCCACATTTCCTTAATCTGAAAATCAGTGTTGCCAGATAAAAATCATTGGCTTTTATTTATGCATGAACACATTGGTCACTAATACTTTTTGTAAAACAATATAAAATTTAAGTTTCAATTTGTTTATTAAATTTGTTTCGGTTTTAGATATATTTTTAGTTTCTGCGAGCAGTTTTTAGAAAATCATATTTATGCATTCTTGAAAAAAAACCGTACTAATGATGAGTATATATAAATACATCCTCATTAGCGTAATGACAATTACAAGGTTTTTAATTTGTAAAATAATGACTATGAATAAGTTTTGCAGAATAGCAATGCTGACTGTAACACGATCACCAATGAATGTAACGATTATTATTCTCAACAGATGGTACCAGATGAGTATTCTTCTCATGGTAATCGATGGTGTGATAATAAGTTATAATTTTAATATAGTAAAAATATTTTCCAAATTGGATAGACTTTTTATGCATCTGCATTAATTTCATCTATTTTGAATTTATTATTTTATGTATAAAAATGTCTAACGCATGGGGACGCATGTGTTCAAAATAAAATAGGCTTCATCATAAATAAAGGAAAGAAAACTTATCCATTACACTGATTAAAAGAAAAACTAAATGAATATAAATAGATTAAATAGCAGCTCTTAAGAAGTTCAATTTATTTTCATAATGGTAAATATTTTAATAATCTTAAGTAGAAATGGATAGAAATTGCATTGGATTCCCATGTGCCCTTTTTATTATTAAACAAAACGGTTGTCCGAGTTACGCAAGATAATTAATATTAACATTTCCATAAGTTTGATTGAATTTTTAACTTTCACGTTAGATAAACACACATTTGGATTTGTTGTTGTTGTTGTTTAAATTACAAGTAATTGCCATTATAAGGTAAAGGATTGAAACATTATATAAATTATAGATTAAATGCATTACTGTATATGGGCATATACTATGACATTTCCCATATACGTGTATATATCCATGAATGTGCTGCATACTTATAATCAGAACATTTTAAAAACAAAAATGTTCTTTTAACTTTATTAAAAAAGTCCTTTAAAGTTTTTGTTTAAAATTCCAAGAACTATATTTAGTATTACACATGGCTCGGACAATACAGACACTTATATGATCGGGATTCTATTGCACTATACACTTGCCATATCATGTCTTGTCTATGAGCATTTAAATT
Organism: Julus scanicus; assembly: GCA_034698625.1. NCBI lineage: Eukaryota > Metazoa > Arthropoda > Diplopoda > Julida > Julidae > Julus > Julus scanicus. The sequence continues at coordinate 5,742 of JAQGBW010006176.1, forward strand.
TTCCTTTTCTATGCTATATGCAGATGATTATCTGCAATTACTACTTTAATAAATAACTATGAATTTCTCAAACCAAAGTGTATTTGAGGATGAAAAACAATTCCCACATACCAAAAAGCTATATGGGGCCATTCAAAAATTATGTCACACCTAGGGGGGTGGGTGGGTTGTTTGTTTTTTGTGACAATTTTGTCCAAGGGATAGGGGTATTGTGACTAATTGTTTAAAAAGAGGCAAAAAAGTGTGACATAATTTATGGATCACCCCTATCCAAAATTAACTTCACCCCTCTTCTCCTTCCAACTCCTAAAACTGGCCACCCAGATGAATATTTGATTGAAAAAGTGAAGTTTTCACAAAGGCAAAGCACGTTTTCTACAACAGGAATCAATTTGCTCGGAAAATGGAAGGCTGCGAACGGCGTTTAGCACGCCAACGCAACAACAGCCCCTAACCACTATTAACGTAACTACCTTGGCATTCCTGAACGATCATATTGATTTCTAGAAGAAACTCTTCTCCTGCCATCGGCATTAGTTTTGCTTTTCACCGAGGCACATCACAATGCAGTCGATAAAAGCCAAAATGCGTTCCTCATCATCTACTTTTCATTTTGTTCGGACCATAACCAATTCCTCCTCTCTGCCATTCATACCAAACAACGATACTCCTGTTTTCCTCCCCACTGATGTAGCACGGGGGGGGAGCAACACACGAAAAATCAATTAGGAGCAGCCTATACCACATTATTTTTGCAAACTCACCTATGAATCCCAATTGGCAGAAATCCAAAATGAACCAATCCTGTTTATCGCTGATTTTCTGCAATGCGAACTTTTTCATGGTGGTCAGGTAGCCTTTTTTGGTGAGAATGTCATCTTCGAGCTGGAAAAATAACAAAAAAGGATTAGAATAAAGGCTTTGAAGTTTTACTAAAACCCTAGTTTTACTAACTGATAGTGTTTTGATAAATGATTTTATATTTAAAATGCACGTTGTCGTTTGTATAATAAACAGTGTTACTTGCCATATAAATCATTCTATAAAAGGTAACAAATTATACTGATAATGTAGTGATGACAGCAGCTAGGACAAATACAGTTGAATAGAAAGTGATATGTGAGGATTTCAGTAAATTAATCGTACCTAACATTGCACGTCACCTTCTTGGTTTTTCTGCGATTTTGAGACATTAACCGTTAAATGTAGGGAAAAAGTCCATTTAGAATATATAGGGGGGTAGTAAAATTAATGAAATGGGTACATTTGCAACATTTTATTATCGATCGCAAAGTTACAAATGACATTTTGGTTTCTATATGTATGCAACCGTTCATAGCACAGATGTACAGCAGGAAAGCTCGCTGAAGTTTGATTGCCTAGCTATTGCATTCGTGTTATGCAAATTTGCAAACAGATTTAAACCAAAATATTATTTGCAACTTTCAGATCAATAAGTAAATGTTGCAAATGCGCACATTTTACTACATTTACCACACCCTACAAAATTATATTTGAATATTTTGCCCTATCGATAATCGCTCAGGTTTTAAATTAAATCGTACGAACCTAGAAAGCAAAGTGCATTAGGATTACTGGAATCATCATATATCACTACTTATCCGATTTCTGCCATATTAAAGATATTCGAGACGCCTAGATTTATGCCTCACCCTGTATAAAAACATAAACAATTTAGTAAAATGTGTGCATTGCCAGTCGTGTAACAGCCTATAGTCTCATGACTTACAAAAGTATGTTTTCCCAATGTTCCATTGAACACATTTTGTAATTCTTTACTTTATACATAAACTATTTTACCCTTTTAACAGGCGATGGAACCATAAGACCTCACAGAAAACTACAATTTATCGAGTTATGCTTTTAAGAGCTAACCAGAAAATTCTCATTTTTTATTGTTGAAAGTTAGTTTCAAACTAATGGTGTTCAATCCTTAGAGATTTGTCATTTCCAACTCAGAAACATTAAAAAAACGGCATAAAGGTGAGTAGCCGAGAGTTTTGGAATCGTTAACATGGTGAAATTGTCCGTGTTCTGAGTATCAACATTTGGTATAGGCACTATAGGGTTGCTACATAACATCATTTATTTATGGAAAATAGGCTTGGGGATTTCCTTGAGCGACACGCGATGTTTTTCAAGTCTACAGGAGGCACTGACCAGCATTTCGCGACAGAAACTACTTAAACTCGAATTAATATTTCATACTTTGTCCTTACTAAGTATTTAATCAGAAGAGATCACTCACGCCCAGTTCTGCAGATACATTCGGACGGTAAAATAAAATGTATAAGAAACTAAAATAAGAAGCATATCTAGAAAATAAAGAAAAATAAAGAGCCCTTCAAAAAAGACGTCCCCGAAATTCCACCAAAAATTCACCCCCATAGACCCTATCCACGTGGTGTCCATTTTAGCCCAGACACTCGTCCCCCCCCCCCTCCTTCTGAACGTCCTTAAGTTTTTGGAAAAGTAGGGTGTCCAGAAAATTTTATTGGAACATACAAAGGCCCATTCTTTAAATTTCCAAGTACCCGTCTCGCAACTAAATCCACGACATTTTTCCAGATTTTTCTGATCAACGAAAATTTTCTGACCTCGAAGGAAAATTCCAGCGTAAAATTTTTATTTAACACAAAGTTTGGTATAATAACTGATTTTCTCTAGGTTTTAAAAATTAAAGTAAATTTGGGACTGGGGCACATTTCTACTTGTGTCCATTTCCCCATTCAAACACATTTCCACATTTAAAACTAAAAAAAAAACAGAAAATCCAAAAGCTGAAAAATATCACCATTAGTGGCAATGGATTTTCCCCTCGCCCTCTGTCCACTTGTCTTATGTAACGTATGTGAAATTAAAAGTTTGAAATGGATAGGCATTATTTTTCAAATTTGGGGTAAGTATTTCCTGAAATTTGCAATCCCTCATGTATTAGACCTCACGGAAGTACTTCTAAAGCTATACGTATCCACCAAAAGAAATATAAACATAAACATCAAACATACACAAAAAACACTAAAACATTGTTTTCAGCATGTTTTTCCAAACATGTGTGGCAAATTCCTTTGATCCGGACCGCCTCTCGAGCGATCGCTACGACACATCAAAAAACATCAAAATGTGGGGGGAAAAACATCGGTTTTCCCCACATTGTTCGCAAACACTTCTGGACACATCAATGTTTGTAAGTGTTTGTTTGTTGTGTATGTTTTTGGTGTGATAAGTTTCTTTTGGTGGATACCCACCTTAAAGATGATCGAAAAATGTGTTGGGGAACCTCGAAGCCCAGTAACAAAGCTGCAAATTAGTTTCCACAAACATCAAGCTTTTCAACATTGGCTTTTGACACAATGACGAAGTCTTAACACTTAATCCCATGGCTTAACAATAAAAATAATAATGTCATCGAGGCACCTGAATATAAAACGTTCCTTTCGCTTGTGCGTACATCATTAAAAATGCAAAGTCGAGGTTTTGCTTGGTCCTCCACCTGCAAGAAGAAGACAAAATAATAATAGACGGCACACGATGAAAGCAGCTTTCGTGTCACGAAGCTCATTTTGAATGACAAAGTGCCATCATCGGGCACAATCCAAGCATTCGTCGCATTCAAATAAGCCGCATAAAAAGCTTCGTGAAAACGAGAGCAAATGGCAAATAATGCGAATAATAATATCAAAAAATGGGGTTGACTGGGCTTACTTGACACGATCCATCGAATCTCCAAGAGTCTGACGTAGGCTGTTGAAGTCCGGATAAAAAGCTGCGGGTGGTGAAACTACTTCTAGCAGGCCACTTGATATGTGCTCTTGGAATCTGCGAACATTTACAAATGTACTCATTAGAACAGATTGATTTTTACATTTAGCCCATGAAAATATTTCATCGAAACCAACACAGCTTAGGGGACGTAGTTCGAAGAGGATCGATAGGGAAAAAGAAGGCGTAAGGTCTAGGGACCTTTGCCACAACAACAATTGCCAAGGTGGAAAATGTGCAAGTGGAAGAATTAAAGATGGTGCAGTTTAGGGCTGCCATATTTTTGATAGGGCAATATGAGGGGGATGCGAGTGCCTCTCAGATGCTCCAAAATCTAAGATGGGACCAGGAGGTCTTTTTGTGTGGTTTAATTTACCAAGGAACTCAAAGCATGCAAGTGAAGATAATCTTTAAATGCAATTGACGAGGTGGTTGATTTTGTCAATACAACCCCTTGATGGACTTTCGAGCTATAAGTACATGGGGCCCATGCTACTGGTCTTTCTAGAAGTTTAGAGATAGAATTCTCTCCCCCAGGGGCGCCGAGAGCCAGGGCCGGGCCCGGGGGAAAGGAAAATGGGCAAGCCCAAATATGTCATCACATTTGAGGAAGGGAAGGGGGGGGGGGTAAAGGAATGAATATATGGTCCTTGTCTTTACCATAGCAAAATTGCGTTTTTACCAAAGAAAATTTGCATTTTTACCATAGCAAAATTGTGTTTTTAAAGTAGAAAAATTGCGTTTTTGCCCAAAAAAAATTGCATTTTTCAGTTTTCATGACCATTCCAAAAATCATTTTCAACATTTACAATTTTTTTTAACACATATTCCGGAGGCCCGGGCCCGGGGTATTTTTCCCCCTTCCACCCTCTATCGTAAGGCCTGCTCTCCCCCGCGATGAATGTCCAGTGATTCAAGAATGCCTCACCATACATGTGCTGTAACTTGTATTTATACTTGTAGGTATTTTTTTTAGGTAATACCCCCTACTAAATGATATCCTGAATGGGTAACACAAATTGAATTGAAATACATATGAGAAAATGTCACGTGGTGGCGCCACATGACTATACTTTTTATTCCACTTGTACTATTAAGATTTGATACATCCAATCCCAATTGCAAGGTGGGTTGAGCCCCACAAACATATTAGACAGATTCCATATGTTAAAATTTGGTCAAAAATTGGAGGAATATCAACATGCTAATTGATTATTTTCTGTAAAGAACATCGTGCTTTCACATCCCCTTTCTAGTTTACTTAAAAAATCGATTTCAAGCATATCGAAAATCTTAAAAACATCACTTCCAAGGCACAAAAAAAAACCAAAACATTAAAGTTTAATGTACAGTGGTTCCTCCGAAAAGCGGACAGTCACGGGACCACAAGTTTTGTCCATTATTCGGAGTTGTCCCCTATT
>JAQGBW010006177.1:0-10942 GCA_034698625.1 Julus scanicus
TAGCCTAGCTTTATAGGCTAATATAAGTATCACTTGTGAAGGCGGCTATAATGGCTATTGTACTTTTAGGTTCGATTCAAGTGGCTGAATAGCCTTTATAGGCTGATAAGCTTCACGTGTGAAGGGTGATAATGGCTATTGTACTTTTAGGTTCGATTGAAGTGGCTGATTAACCTTTATAGGCTGATGCAAGCCTCACGTGTGAAGGAGGCTATTGTGTTTTAATATTCGATTTAAGTGGCTGAATATCTTTTTTAGGCTGATAAGCTTCACTTGTGAAGGAAGCTATAATGGCTACTGTATTTTTAGGTTCGATTGTTGTGGCTGAATAGCCTTTGTAGGCTGATAAGCCTCACTTGTGAAGGAGGCTATAATGTGCTTAAGAACAAATAAGCTTGGATAAAAATGATATTCAAAAAATTATGACAAATAATGTGACAAATTTCTTGTACTGCTATGACATATATGACATGGGGGAAAAATATTCCAACCACTGTGTGACTTCCTAAGGGATAAATTGTAATGTCATGTACATCTTAAATGTATATTATTAAATAAAAAATCAGAACCCTTACTTTAGGGACAAACCTCGTAAATGCACTATTTTGCTATCTGTGCGTTTAAGAATTTTAGCTCACGACACGTAATTTTGCAGTCATAAATAATTATGTTCAGTTATATTACTTTCGAAATTAAGCATCTAGTCCTGGCACACTTTATAACAATTAATGTCCTTTAGTTTATAGCTTTGTACCACCTTTTGAAACATTGCAACAAAATAATGTTATCAAAAGTTTTATTGACAAATCCTTTTTAGAAAAAAATGCGAGAAATACCTAAAATTGAACCTACATTTCTGCAATTAATACCATATAAAGATTCATCAAGGTTTTCGGACGACTTTTATGAAGCATTTGCTTAAAATTTGTCCACTTTTTCAAGTATTTTTTCGGTTTTTATGCCCCCTATTTTGTTTTTTTATTGGTTCAAACGTACTATAAATAAGCGAGTAATTTGTATTTGTGGGTACACTTCAATGTGATCTAGTTAAAATAGTTCATTATAAAATTAGGTTTGTTCAAACTAACCAAATAGTAAACTATTCAAAGATATCCTACAAAAATTTAGTTTTAGTTAAAAAATGCTCCAAATCAGGAGCAGCTGTGACTGAATTGAACGGTCAAGTCCTGAATAAGTACAACTTATGAAATACTAAATAGTTTTTCTGCACGAAATGGCAATGAATTTAGTCGTTCATTTTTATAACTATTATAAAAAAAAGCAACGTCTGCTCCAGATGTATATTTCTTGAAATAATTTGTCACTATTATTACAAATCTTCTAATTTTTTAGACAAATGAGGTCACAGGGCGAGGAATTATGTCAGTTAGGAGTGAAACAGGTCAGACAAATATAATTCAAAACCCCTCAAAGTAAACGACTTTTATCGCCTATAACGAGCCTGGGGATACTTAATTAGGTTCTAATTAAAACTCAATAATTTCGTTATGATATTTTTTAAGACAGGAGCAAATTGCAGTTGTTTATTACGTAATAACTATAATTCATATGCAGAAATAAGGCTGGTGTATTTAATAACAATTAGATAATGGTGATATAATTTAGGTCATCAAGTTCAGGAACATCATTTATATGAATTAGACAAATTATAAATGTTAACCTAGAATACATTTTGACTTCATGTTTTCCTTATCATAATCACGATCTTGGTAATACTAATTATTTGGGATTTTTAAAGAAGTACATTTTGATATTGTGTACAACTATTTGCAATTTACTGTTTTTTTAAATATTCTGAAAGTGAAATTTTGAAAATTCTGAAAGTTTTGACATTTCAATAACTTGTTCTACTTGAAAAACAGGTGAGGCTTAATATGATTGGCTATTGAGAGGACAAATTTGCTGACAATTTGGTTTCACATGACCATTGAGTGATTAAATTTGGCTAAATGTGGCACTTATCAATGGACATATATGTTGGCAACACACTATTTGTAATTTTAAAGAGGTAAATTTTGATATTTGATGTTCCGAAAGCGAAATCGGGCTTTAATTATGATCTTTAGAAGTTTTGAAAATTTTCAAAACTTTCCCGGTTGGAAAAACGTGAGACATGTATGGACATGTATAACATATTTCATGCATAAATCTCCTCCTTTATAGTGAACCGGGAAGCCTCCCCATTAAGCCTCAAACACACTAGACTCACTTTCCGAACTCACTTTTGTCCGCTCCGATGTGCACTGTATGTTTGGCATGCCAAAGAAATTTAGCAGCCGACAGCGCACAACTAGTGCGCATGCTCGAACCCAAAAATTGTGCTCTAACAGCCGATTTTACTTAAAGAGTGCGTTTGGGGCTTTATGCCGCATTCTCACTGTCCCCTCAAAAAGCAAAACTGGCAAATGACGTGTAGGGAGTCATGCAATTTCAACTAAATTTCTTCAACGAAAAAAAATTTCTCTAAAGTTTTAAAACTAAAAATTTTTACCTAAATTTAGTTCAACTAATGTTTTACAACTAAAAAAAAAATTCTACCTGAATTTGGTTCAATTAATGATCTACACCTGAATTTACACCTAACCTAACCACCTGATTGATGTTAGTTGAAAATCTGTTTAGTTGAAGATTTCATAGTTGCAAATCCTTCAGTTGTACCATTTTAGTTGAAGAAATTTAGTTAAAACTGCCTGCTACCGACGTGACATGGCTGAACATGTTCACACTACACGTGACCACAGTCTCCGGACAGACCTACTGCGTATGGGAAAAACCCATTCGCCCGCTATGGTTCAAATAGGGAAACAGGAAACATGTTAAAACCACTTGGAGGGGCGCCATGTTTCTTTTATGTTCCGCAAACCAGAAAAAGTTGAACCAGACTTAGTGTGTTTGTGGCCCCAAAACGCACAAAAGTCCGGTCAGTGAGAATATGGCATTAGTCAAAAGCTCCTTACTTCCAGCTAAAGATACCAATTTTCCTTTAAAAAACTTCACACTCCTTATTCAAATCGACCTGAACAGTGTCCTCACCAAACAAGGTTTCCTTCACCTCCTTTCACAGATCAACTGCCCATTATGCAACACTAACCCCTGGGGTTGGCACCTCCTGCTATTCTATTGTTAGACACCTGCTATTGTAGCCTTCCATCCATTTAACCAACTCAAGCATTTCAGGAGAATGCTCCTATGTCAATAGTGAATTGGACTTCATTGTTAGATTGAATTTTTACTAAATCTGGACTTTTGCCAGGAAGGCTTTCCCATCAAATCGCACGCAGAAAGAAGGACCAATAGGAAGCATCCGTCTTGGCACAAAGCTCGGTCAAAGGATTTGAGTGATTATGTCAGCTCCTAGAGTGGTCGTTAGGCGTTAATATATTTGAATTACGAGAAAGATTAAAACGTTTGAATAACCCCATAGATAACTTTTCGTGTCTGAACCTCAACGTGTCCCAATTTAGAGAGTGGAGCATTTCTGTCACATTCGTGAAATGTTGGTCTGCCCTATGCTGGACCATCTCTATATCCTAAATATGAACCATTCTGTGAGGGTTCCAAACAGGAGGGCAATATTCCAACATCCGGCAAACCAGAGTTGCGTAGACAGTTTCCACACATTTCCACCATTTAACAAAAAATTCTACGTAATCTCAATTTAGCAAAGTTCAAGATGTAGAAATTGGCTCAACGTTATAATTAACAATTGTTGAAATTTCTTTGGCTTAAATTACAGCCAAAAAAAGTCAATTTCAAGCACAACTTCACACAAGTGCTTATTAGTACTTAAACCTGCTTGAAACGAGGAACTATTATTTAATGAAAACGATAAAGTGGTGTTTATAACAGCGTGACGTACTGGCTTCATTGCATTTCTCCTCATAAATAATAATATTAACACCTGAAACGTTTTAATTTTCAATAACATTTAATTATCAGTTGTATATTAGGTAATAGATGTAACACCATATTGGTTGATGTTTATGCTATTAATTTAATTTACTTCTGGTTCTTGACCTGTGATTTATGAAGTTTTACAAATGTTTCCTGCTTGTATGGTTTGTTTGGAAACTGTATTAGTGTTTTTGATTTTTTTTCTTCAAACTAGCACTGATAACGAGTTTATAATACACTTAAATGTTGAAAAAAACTCATAAAATTGTAAAAAAAAACATTCAATTGTGAATACAAAATTATGTCATCAGCCAAAATTGAATTTTGATAGATAATTACATAAGTACACTATCGATGATGCAATTTGAAAGTTATTTCGATTGTTTTGGTATTTTCTTATTTTTTCAAAGTTTTTCTTAAGCTATTTAATTTTTATTTGACTATAATTATAGTTAGATATATTATATTTGTAATAGATTACTGTGAAGTAAACTTAGGAATTTTATTCACTTTTTTAATCCATAAAACCCAATTACTGGTTTTGTGAACAATAAAACAATAATCATGAGTGCTATTGTTTGTTGATTTTTTAACGTTGGCCTATTTCTGCAACTAAGGCTAAACACACCAACATGAGGGGATGAACCTTTATCCCCTACCTGGGAATTTTGCCTACGAGGGGTAACTTACACCTCCTCTCGAGGGGGTCTTTAAAGTGCAACAATCAACACCAGGACTTGGTTTAAACCAGCGGTCGGGAAACTTTTTTAACCATTACCCTAAAATATTTTTGCGTAAGTCGATACTAATCCCCCCCCCCTCATTCTGAAAAGAAAACAACTAATGTAAATTTTAAATAAACATTATTTATTGAATTAATTTTGTTGACAAGTTTGTAAACATACTAACACGTTTATAAAATAGCAATTTAAATATTAGAAAAATTTTCCTATTACCCAAAAAAATTTCATTTTTACCCCATTTGGGGTAAGCGGGGAGCGAACCCCGTACCTTATACCTAGTAGTACACACTGCATGTTTCATGAAACTGAAACATTGTTTCGCAAATATGTTTGTGATATGTGGATGCCCACCAGATTTCTGCAAACCAAGTTTCATGAAACTTCTGGCTAAAAAAAAGCTAGTGTTTCCATGAAACATTTCGGTGATCGCTCAAAAGGCGGTGAAGATTGAGGAAATTCGATGAAACATTGTTTCATGGTTATGGCGCTCCTACCAAATCCTTTATACTTCACGTGTCACAAGGCGAATATCGCTTTAGTGTTCGCCCTAGTATAAGTGTCGTCTGCATTTAAGTGTGTGGAGCAAACCTTGACCGGCAAACAGTTCCTGTGTGGACAACTACATTCGGACAAACATTAATACACAAATATGTTAATGAAACAACGTTTCAACAACTTAGTTTATTGAAACTATTTGTTTCATGAAACATGCAGTGTGTACTAGGCATTAGGATCTAGAGGCAAGCATGACCGCAGACGTCTGCGCTCGATTAAAATTGCTCAAAATAATTTTTTCTAGCGTTTCATTTTTATTTTTTTCAAGTACATTAGTTAGGAATTTAAGATACTCGTATTCACTATTATAAAATTCTTTGGGAATACAATACCAAGTATTTTTTTTAAAAATCTCAAAAATCACTAACCGTCCGATAATTATAAACACATCCAATATTATTTGAATTTAATAGAAACCTAAATTTAGTTTAAATTGGAACAAGTGGTTACAAAACGATGCCATTTATTGCTTTTGCCCATTTTTATTTTATTTTTTGTAATAAAAACAAAACCACTAGTTTTTGCATTAAATTTCTTAAAATAATGAGTTACCTTACCACCGTGTATTTCGAGGAAGTGAAAGCAACCAAATGAGAGGATTGTATTTAAAAACAAAAGATTTCTTTTTGTGTAAATATGACATGAAATTTTTTTGCAAAAATTAGTTCCAATTGAACTGTTTTTAAATTTTTCCAAAACCGAGCATGACTTGAAATTAGGGTTTCTCGATTGATTTGCTTATTGGCTGATGAGAAACCTTGACTCAAATGTGATCTACTTAAATGTAGGTAATGGTAGGTTATGTTCTAAGAAAAAAAGCAGTTTAAGGCAGTTTATGCAACGTGTAAATCCACCCACTTTCTTTTGAAATATTTCCTGGATCCTGTTCGCTTTTTCCAAAGATTGGGGCAGATTTCAATTTGCTTTTTACTTTCAGTTTCTCATATTCAAGAAAATTCACTTGAATTCACTTTAGTTTTTTTTAAGGGTGGGTGACCCAATGACCTGAATCGGATTCTTCAGAAGAATGTTTGAGTTTTATTTTAACATTCCGTAGTCGTGTCTAGAAAGACATCTTTATTTTTATTAGTAGCTATAGTTTATGTGAAACGATGAAAAAATTGACAGGTTTCTCAGTGATTATATGTTAAACCCCCTTCTTTAGGGAATTTATAGAGCCCCTAGCTGCATCGTATCCTATTTTTTAAAACTTAAAAATCTGATTTAATTCCCCCTTTGTCTCATGGTCAAATTTTTAATAATATTTTAATATTAATGTTTTACGTGCTGGGCAGTAATTGAGTACGTTGAATGAATTTGAGTAACGATTAAGAGTGCCGAGTACGAAGAGAAACGAGTAAAAGAGTAATAGAGTGCCGAGAAGAAGAGTAACGAGTACGAAGAGTAACGAGTACGAAGAGAAACGAGTAAGATAGTAATAAAGTACCGAGTACGAAGAGAAAAGAGTAATAGAGTACAATGAGTACTGGTTAATAGATAAAATTCTAATTAACCTTGTTCCTTGGACACTTTATAAATTTGCATTTTTGTTTACAGCTAAACACTGATATGACCTAGATAAAATTATAACTGGTGATAAGGAGCTGTTTATCAATATTAAACCAGACTGCGACCAGATATTTATACTATATTTAAATTAAAAGATACGATGAACCAATTATTTTGTGGTTTTTAACACCTTTGTGACATATTTATCCATATTTTACTAGCGTTTGAACTATATTTTTCAAAAATGTCATTTTTTGGTATTTTTTTCAACAAAAACAAGTTTTTTGTCTAAAAAGACGTCATTTTTGGATAATTTTTACGACCAAAAAATGACAAGATGAAAATGACCAACAAATGACCAGTAAATTAAGTCATTTTTATGATACAAAAATGACCAGTTAAAATAATTTTGGTCATAGAAATTATGTCTATTTTCGATCATTTTTTTGGGCATTTTTTGTTTATTTTTTGGTCATTTAATGACCGACTAAAATGACCAGTAAATTACGTCATGTTTATGATAAACAACTTTGGTCAGAAAAACTGACCAAAGTTGGTTAATTTTGTTCATAAAAACTGACCAAAGTTGGTTAATTTTGTTCATAAAAACAATGTTTTGGTAATGTTTTTTATCAAAAAGGACAAATATTTTGACGTTATTAGTTATAACTTTTGTCTCAAAGAATTATGGCTTTTTGATTAAAAAAAATGACGTAAAAATGACATCAAAATAACCAACAAAATAACCAACTTTTCAACTTGGGTGGTATCTTAAATATTTCCACTGTGTTCTGGGACACTATAAACCCAAAGTAATTTTTGCACAATTACACATAATTATCTTCTCTTCTCATAATAAAGTAACACATTTATGCCAAATTATGCAGTTGTTAAAAACAACATAATTTATTAATTTAAACAATGGGAAATTACTCAAATGTGAGCAGAAAGTAAAATAATTCTGCTGAAAACGCAAGTTATTTTATGTTATTTCACGGGAATAAATCCTTACCTGAATTGTGGAAATGTGGATTAGGTCCAAGGTTGTGACGCTCAGCATGGACATGCAATTCTTGGAAGTTGTTAAAACCTCCAAATAGTAACCTCCAAACAGTAAGTTACGTGTGAACAATTTATTTTTACATCAAGAAATGAAGAGAAGCTGAACTGAATTCCTGTTTGTAAAATTAATTCCAAAAAAAAGAACAACGGAATTCCTAAAAGCACGAGACTAAGCACGTGCACGTGCACGAGATTCGGAACTTCCCGTGCACGAGACTAAGAACAAACAGCACGTGCATCTTCAAAAAAAGGAACACACAAATTCGAAAGTTGACCCCCCCGTGTTTACCATATTACACAATATATGTACGCAATCATGAGTTATTGTTTAAGAGCCTCTTTGGCCTAGACATCCTCAAAGTTTTATTAACCGTTTTTTTGTCTGTTTTTTTTTTGTTGTTGACCCCTCCTTCGCTCCTCCTACGATATCTTGACACGTACTGACCATACGCAGGTAACTTTCCTTTTAGTTTTGAAGGCAATGTGTGGTCACGTGGTTCACTCTAAACTAGGCCAGGTATTCCAAAAACCATCTTAAGTTCGATATATAAACCACTCGCTTTCACTCAAATGGTCACATTTAAGACAGTTGTCTAGGAATTAACTGCAGTCTTCGAGAATCTATTCAACGACATGGCTAACTTAACGGTAAGTTGATTTAAGAGATTTTTAAAGAAAATTGTGCTAGGTTTTCTCACTTTTCAGAAAAATTTCTAACAAATTCTAGTGAAATTAGCCTTAAATCACGACTTTCACTGAAAATTCACTATTTAGGATTTGCTAAAATGGTCGAAAACAGAAACAGCTAAATTTTGTTAGATTCTTTCGTTTTCAGAAAGATTTTACCGGAAAATGTTGTAATATTCTCTAGTTTCAAAAAGACTTTACAGAAAAGTTTTTTAGATTCTCTCGATTTTCAGCAAATTTTGAAAGATTCTCTCGCATTTCAGAAAGATTTTACAGAAATTTTATTTAGAAACTCGTGTTTTAGAAAGATTCTATAGAACATTTTGTTAGATTTTCTAGTTTTCAAAAAGATTTTACAGAAGATTCTACATTTTTTAAAAATATTTTAAAAGAAAATTTTGTTGCTCTCATTTTTCTTAAAAACTTTACATCAAATTGTTAGATTTTCTCATTTTTGAGACAAATTTCAAAATTCTGTCTTTTAAAATTAGCTTTAAATCACGATTTTCACTAAAAATTCACTGATTAAAATTACTATTTTTAAAATTGTTGACGTTTTACCAAATTTCTTAACTTTACTTTCAATTTTAAAAGTTAGTTTTTGTCTCCTAATGCATAAATTAAAAACGGGCAAATTTTGTGTGAAGTCATTTGGCCTACTTTTATTTATAAACAATTCAATTTTATAACTTTTCTTAAATTAGTATCTTAAAATAATCTTTTAAGTCTAGTTTTCTTGAAAGCAATAAACTAGTTATTTTTTGCATTTTAAATAGTTTTCTTTCGCATTGAACTTTTAATTTGACTTTCACTTTCTCGATTATTTTAATTTATTTCAAATCAATAAATTACAGATTTAAAACATGTTTTTAAAACTTTCATTTTCTGGATCTAAATTGTAAACTTTTTGATGTCATCATTTGAATTCATTACGGTAGTCCAGTCAAAATATTTCATTTTCCTGTAATATTTAATGTGTCAGAAACCCGAACTATAAACTTTTACGAGTATTCTATTAAAACAATTTTATAACTTCTTTCATTTTTTTTTTAAATTTTAAAATACTTATTTTTTAAAAATATATTTCCCTTGTTGTTCTATTTGAATAATTGGTCAGGTTTTATATTTATACAAGTTATTTATGACTAATTTAGATTTGTATATCATGAACTTAATTAGCATTATAAACTAGATTTTAACATGAATTTTATTATTCAGGTTTAATTTAAATTTTTATCGACTTTATGGACTTTTTATAAAAAAAAGAAATTCAAATTTATTATATTTTAACTAATTTCAAATTACAAATTTACAAATCGAGGCTGTTATCAGATTTCAATTTTGAAATTTTATTCAAAATTTATTTATATTTGTCACATTTTTCAGTTAGGCTTAATTGTCAATTAATTGAAATTAATTACACATTATTAATTATGTTTTTAAATTTTCAGGTAATTGCTGTAGCCTTAGTGGTTTTATTGGCAGTATCTGCCTATGCATCCCCATACCCAAAACCGATGCCAGCAGCAAGCCCTTACCCAACCAAAAAGAAGGGTAAATAATAATAAATAATGAACAATAAATAATTAATTTAATGAGAGCTATTTTATTTTGTTCAATTTCCAACCTTTTAAAATTTAGGAAAGATCATAATCATTAGCTACCCATCTTATGGGTATGGCGGTGGTTATGGCGGTTATGGAGGTGGTCACGGTGGTTATGGCGGTCGTGGTGGATATGGCGGTTATGGCCACGGAGGCGGTGGTTACGGAGGTGGTGGTTACGGAGGCGGTGGTTACGGAGGTGGTTATGGAGGCGGTTACGGAGGAGGATATGGTGGCTATGGCGGTGGCTATTACTAGAAATCTCAGGTATGATATCAAAATCTCACTTCTCACTTTTGTGAAATTTGATTTAATCTAAAATTCTTGTTTTTATATCCTAGGAAACTTTCTAATTAACGAATATATTACTAAATGTTCAACAGTATGTATTTGAAGTCACTTGTACAGGCGAAGAAGAAGTCAAAACTGATCATACTCATCATTATAAACCACAAAACTTTGTTATTTATATCAGGAAATGTTCATCTTAAATGTTTGTTTTGTTTTTTGTAAACGTTATTTTTTTTTTGAGAAGCTTCAACGTTGATTCTCCTTGATAATATTTGAATAAAACAAATATTTTTCTTACTAAATACAATTGTTGTTTTTTGATTAGTGCTTGAAATTTTGTTAAAAATTAAATTTTTAGTACCATTAAGTTCGCAAATAAATGTGATAAGTTAGGGAGGGGGAGAAGTCGAATCCAATCATTTCAGGAAAGTGCACCTACGTCAGTAGCGACTTACCCTGTACCACAGTTGCTCAAATTGCATGAGCTTGAGACTGAGCTGCGTCTCAAGTCTAGGTTTATACCACAGCTGCGCAGAAATATTTTTTTTTTTTTTTTTTTTTTTTTTTTTTTTTGAA
>JAQGBW010006178.1:0-10942 GCA_034698625.1 Julus scanicus
GTTACTAGGCCTATGTGAGTTTCGAAATTATGACGCGAATGGTAACCGTTATTTTTGGTGCTAAATCTCTCTATTGACAACTGTTAATTTTCATTTACTTGTCCTTATGAATTATCGAAACTTTTTATAATCACCCTGTAAAATTGTAAGTTTAAATTTGATAACGAGTGATCTGTGAGTGGTAAAAGTCCATTTTATACGCAACTTTTTGTCCTAGAGCGAAAGGATTGCAAAAAAATAGCTGACTTTGTGATAATCTTCCGATAAAAACTACATATGTAGCGGTAAAGGTCAGGTTATACTTTTTTTTAGTGCAAAGACGCATAAAATGAATAGAATGTAGGTTTTTGACAAGTGGACTGGCCAACACCTTTAAAGGGTTTCAAATTTATACACAGTGGAACCTCGGTTTGCGAACACATTTTTCAGGACCACCGATCAAACGTCCGAGTTTCTGCAATTGTTTTACTAGTTCCAGTAGAGCATCTTTGTTACTAATAAGTTTTACAAAATACAGGTAACAACAAAAATGTTATAATTTCCAAGGATTTAAATTAAAATCGATATTAGTTTCAAAAATATAGCCTCAATTGCAAATATGGCAAAAGTTGGTCTCTTGTTTTATCCACGCCAATTGCAGATGCAATGGATGAGAATCCATCGATGACGTCATTTGAGATTTAAATCATATAATTAAAAACAGAATAGAGTAGAATAATACACATTTTCCTAATGGAAACAATGTTTGTTAAAGTAAATTTCTTAAATGTGCGAATGAAGTTGATTTGCAGCGACGTCATCATGACGACATCACGTGGTTGTTTTTATTTCCTAAAATGTTGGAAATCATGGATGTTTATATTAAACTGCTTTCTTCTAATATTACTTTTATATTTATTTCCTTTCTGTATTATTTCCACACATAAGCCATAACATGTTAACAAAAAATTCTAGGACAAAGAACGCATTATTTGGATTTACATTAATTGCAATGGAAAAATTGATTCGGATTACGAACTTTTCGGTTCACGAACGAGTTGTCAATGGAAACGATCTTATAGGGGTGCGTGATTTTAGTTGGTTTCTAGGAACTATGATCGATGGGCTAGAGTGAATAATATCAAAATTCGACACTTGTGGGTCACAATATTATAAATCAAAATATCGTTAAATTGATTATAATCTAAGGTACGAGTTTGTTGCCAATGTCATAAAAGGGTGGTAAATTATGAATATTTTGACTTACTTTTACCAACTAACTTTTTTTTCGCAATGAATAAATAACAACAGGCTAAACTTATTGCCCTGATTGTTACTATTTAAATTTTATGATGTCAGCTATGAGCAGTTATCAAATATTTCAATGAAAAATATTCGTAGTTGGTTACTACTTCATACCCTCGTACGTGGCCCCAGTTATCTATTAAAATGAATTAGCAGAGCAGATATAATAGTATCCTTTGATAATTGACAAAAAAAATATGTCATTACTTTATATCGAATTTTATAATTTATTAAAATTTGAATAAAGTAATTTATATGTTCAGAAATTGTTATCTAAGATTGTCAACTTCGCATTTTCCCAAGAAATGTGGCGACCTCTATATATATATGCTTCTAAACACCCAGAGAATGAAACCGAATATTTTATTCGATATTTTATTGTATCGTGAATTTATATTTAAAAAATAGTTAAACACGAAGGGAGTAAAAAGAAATCTTACAACGTTTCTCGTCGTTCGATATCTAACTTAATCCATAATTCCAGCGACACAGACGTGTTTTTGTAGGTGCTGTTTTTTGTTGTTATTGTAGGTGCAGTTTCTATATAAAGTAGTGATTTTACGATGGCCCATTGCACTTTGCCGTGTAGCAACAACAAAAATTATGAAAAACCTCATGAACTCTTAATTAAGGCGGTGCTGTGCCCCTATATAGGGGCACAGTGGGACATGGCATGGGTACAGTGGTACACGCGAAATTAAGATAAATTTTACGAGAAAAAGAACACCGCATTGATTAAATGTGTTCAATTCAGCACGTCAATTTAAAATTCCAAGTTTAAATTACAAAAAACGATTAAAACTAACCGTAATTACAGCAGCTTTCATATTTTTGCTGCTTACTCGTCCGAATGTGGTTTTTTGTGTGATTGTGAACCATTTTTACTTTAAAACATAAATTTAAACATGGATTTTATTTAAAGTTATGATTAATGAGAAAATATGAAAATGTTTTCCAAAAACATTAATTGGGGTATGCTGGGACATGTCCCACTGTACCCCATATTGTTGCGGTCCACTGTACCCCGTATAACCAATTTGATTTGAATAAGGCCTTTCAGCTGACCACGTGGCTAATTAACATAAACTTTAGTTTGAAATTATAGCTGGATATATACACTCGTCAATGGTATATCGCAGCATTATTATTGTTTTATAATTACACCTAGATTAAAAATCCAATTGCGAGTTGAATAATTACTTTTCAAGAACAAAAACTTTAACTGCAAATATTTTCTTCTATTCTTGTGTCAGATCGCAGAAATGTTGGTGCTGCATACAACTTCTTCGCAAATCAAAAGCATTGGGTTGCTGATAAAACCTGATTTTATAAACACCTTGTACCACTGTGCCCCGTTATCCCCTACACACATTTTGAAAAACATTTTTTTTTTAAACTACAGGGTAAATCTATTTTAAAATTGCTCTACTTGGTTCATCCGATATGGTTGATCATAATACAATTTTTGTATTGTGCATAGTTGTATTACTTTGCCCAAATCTGTCTTTGAAAAATAATACATGGCTTTAGCCCCGCCTTATGAACAAATCTTCTTAATTTTGATGAATAGAATAGATGTTGGAGGTCTTGTCCCACCACTCAATATTAGTGATGACTAGTTGCCTAAGCCTAAAAAAGGTTAGACACCTAAGGGCCTTCCAGATTAAAGAAAACCCACGCTTTGTGCTCACAAACTGTATTATCATCGCTGAATTTTATATTTTAGAATTTTACTCTCAGAACATGTGGTTCCCAAGAACTAATTGGTCACACCTCCCTCCATGGGACCCTGCATTGAGGCTTCATGTCTGGCTCCTAGCCCAAAAATTTAATGAACGACCCTCTGACGTCAGGGCGCGCTTTTTTCAAAGTCTCGCGCACGCGCATTAAAGTAGTCTGGAGAAGTCCCAGAAGTCTCTGAAATTTTGATAAAATCATCCATTATTAAGCGTCTTTTTCCACCCCGAGACCTTTATTCTCTCGCAGAAAGCGAGAAAAAAAAAACTCCATACGCATGGGCACAAAAAAGAAAAAAAAAGCATAGAAACTCCCTTTTTTTATAAAAGCTTGCAGGATTGGAGGTTACCCTTGGTTACCAGATTCCGCTCGGAGTGCGCCCTCTCCACACCGTTAGTGGCAATCGAACGGCACCGGAGTGGCGTTTTCATCCCCCCAACTCCCCCTCCCTCAACTCCTATTGTTTCCCCCCAACATAGAATTCCTTGATATTCATTGATGCAGTGGCGCTAGGCCTGAGATGTTCATTGGATTGTTGGAAAAACTCTTTTTCTTAGTGCGTTTTTAGTAAAAAGTCGCTTCTGGAAAATTTCAACCACTAACTTACCGAAAACATGTTTCTTGGTTTATTTGTGCAACAAAGTTGAAAAAGGCATGTATGCCCGTCGTGGCCTCGCTGTGACCGGAAGGCAAGCACTGGGTGAGGGTTACAACTTCAAGGTAACGCTGTTTTCTAATATTTTTGGTCCACTTTCTCTCTGATCCTCCTCCTTGGGCCCTTGTGTGGGCCTCTCGTGAGCCTTCAAACTGCTGTTGTTGTTGTTTTTGGGGCCCACCCACCCTCGACTTCATTTGTGTTCCTCTGCTGCCTGGGGCGCTTGTAGTCCTCCTCCCCCTGTTGGCCACAGCTTGCATTTTTGGCTAGCTTTTTAGCCTGCTTTTTAGACTGATTTTTAGCCAACTCGGTAATAAGATAAACGAAGAATTTTAATCGAGGATTAGTTGGTTTTTGGTGCATTAAGCCACATCAGAGGCTTTCATTCCCATGGCACGCTGATGAGGGTGAAGAGCACGTGGTCGCTGACCGGAAATGACGCAAGTTGCGGTAGTTTGACTTCACTGGCGGCCATGTTGTCAGCCTCTGTAAAAGCCCTGGTGAAAAAAGCAATTGTTTTCTATTGGTATCAATGGAAAATTTCTATTGGTTTTATTGGTTTCAATGGTTTTCTATTGTTCAGAAAAATACAGTTAACCAATGGAAGTCAATAGAACCATAGAAAACAATTAAAATCAATGAAGTGTCCAAATAACAATCTCTATTTAAAAAGTTTTTTCATTGCTCAGGGTGTTTAAAGATTACATGAATTTATGAAAATGGCTTAAATTTGTTTAAGAAAAATGATGACTTAATTATATTATTGTTGGTTAATTGCAGATATTATGTAATAAGCTTGTCTAATTTCATTAAATTTTGACTTTTTTATATGGAATATTAGATTCATATATTTTTATCTGACCCTAAGGAGTCTAAAAAAAGGTTCTCCAGTCGCTTTGAATATCTTAAAAATATGAAAAAGTCTGGAATTATGCTTAAAAAATCATCTTAAATACCAGTTGAAGTTGATGCTGGAATTTCCTGTTCATATAAAAAAATCAGACTAGTATTTTCCAAAGATTTGGAAATGGTTAGGGTCCTTGAAAATATAAAGGTTCAGTCTTGAAATATGCTTGAATTTTTTCAGCATAATTTTCAAAGATTTGGAAATGGACGGGGTCCTTGAAAATATGGAAGGTTCAGTCTTGAAATATGTTTGAATTTTTAAAGCATAGATTTCCAAAGATTTGGAAATGGACGGGGTCCTTGAAAATTTGAGGGTTCAGTCTTGAGATATGCTTGAATTTTTACAGCATTTTTTATGTTCATGATTTTCTGGTCATCATTTTTTTTTAATTTAACATGCCAGATTTATATGTAAAAAATATTCCAGTAATCATATAAATAATTTCGCTTAATATTCAAAATTTCATTAAATTTGGTATTGATCATTATTTTGATTTAAACTGCCTGATTTATAAAAAAATGCCCAATTCTAATTCTAATAATTTTTCATTAAATAATCACAATTTCATTGAAATTGCTATAGTTCATACTAGTACAACCCGAATATATATATATTTTTTATAATTTTTGTTTTGAATGTCGCTTAATATTCACAATTTCATTAAATTTGCTATTAATCCTCATAACCCCAAATATAATTTTTTTTGATTTGCCTGATTTATCAAAAATGTCCAATTATGCATAAATTTTAAATCATCCGAATTTCATTGTTTAGTTCATCCCATTACCCCACGAATATTTTTTTTAAAGATACAGGTAGATGTTTTTTTTTAATTTCGTGTTAATCCTTACTTAATCCTTTCCCATTCGTCATCACCAATTGCACGGAACTATAAATTCCATAAACGTTATTTGTGACTCGTATGCTAATGCCCTCCGCTTAAACGCTCGTTAAAATCTCGTAAAAGGCCGTACACTGTGCTAACGGCGTTTTGGCGTTAGGTGCCGGCGCTCCGACTTTGTGCCTCCCCGTTCTCTCTCCCGCCAAAACGGCGTTAAAAAAGCCGAGGCCGGCCGCCCCCTGGTTGCAGACATCGGCATTAAAAAGCAGCCATGCTACTCTCCCCCGTGTTCGGTTTTGCGTTGTGCTAACATCCAAGATGGAGGACATAGGCTTGCTAGGCGCTTCTTTGCATGATTAACCTGCACGTTCCGGGCATCGATTACAGGAAGGTAGGACGCTTTTTTACTTATTTATTTACTCGGGAACGGGACCAGTGCTTTTGTCTACCTCCGCTGAACGAGTGGGGAGAAGGGGGGTACCGGACAAATGCCTTTTTTTTTTGGTGACAGGCGCTCTTTTTTTTGCTGCTGTTTTACTCCTTCGCTCCCTGTCTGAGTACAGACTTAGGCCTAAGACTTTGGCTCGATACTCTCGCATTCAACATTTTTTTTAGGGAGGATTTTTTTTTATACTCACCTTTTTTTTTTACCCCCTCGAATGTTGTATTTTTACCGCCGTTTGTGATATTATGGACGTTAGGTTGACCGTGATTTTTTAATTATCTGCTTTGGAAAGGTCGACATTTTTGTTGTCACTTCGGGGATGGCCCTAAAAGGTATGCCTATTGTTTTTATACGCTGATTTTCGTGTTTTTTTTTTTCACAAAAGCGCGTTTTTCATATTCACGTGTGGTGCTATGTAAACCAGTGTCAGAGAGGTTTTTTAGGACTATCCACATACCATTGCTCCGGACGGGGGCCATTCGCGAAGTTTGCATTTTTAAATTCGGGGTTTGGAATTGTTGGTGGGCTGGATTTTCAGTCGAGGGTTAATTGTGAGAAATATTTTCGATAACCCCTCCCCCCCAACAAATTTATAAAATAGTTTCACAACATTAATGTGGTTTGCCATCATTTTTAGGGCACTAAAGTTTGTATTGTGCTATCCTGTTTAACCCAAGTTTTTTGATTACACAATTAAATGTGGTGTTAAAAGTAGAGTTATTGATTTTTTAAATAAAAGTTTGGATTCGTAATTGTTGCGAATAAGAGAAAGGATTTTACGATTCCTTCAGTGTGAGAATTATTTGATCATAAATGCCTTGTAAAATGTAAAAAAAAAAACATTTAAAGTTACATATTTTGTAGAATCATCAACATTAAAATCAAAGTTTTTCCCAACTTTTTTTAATGTATTTTTTAAAAATTTCCGTTAGTTTTACTTTTTTGAACTTTATGGATGCCAGCAGTGTTATATATGTTAAATATATATGCAGTGTTAAATATATAGTCCATATGTTTGTAGAAAAAAATATAAAATTGGTCAAAATGCTAGTTTAATTCAAAGTGGCGTCCCAACTTTTTTAATGTATTTTTTAAAACTTTCAGTTAGAATTTTACTTTTTTGAACTTTATGGATACCAGCAGCGTCTAGACTGTCCATATGTTTATAGTAAAAATGGTAATTTGAATATCAGTCTGATTTCATGCACCTAAAGTGACGTCAATAACTAGCTTTAATAATTAGCTGGAGGCAATCCGAAGTAGTTTTTTTTATTTTGCCAATTAACGGCTTGTTAATCCGAGCGTCTGTGTTTGATATTGGAGTTGGCATTTTTTTTTTGTATATGATCCCCCCTCCTGCTTTGAGACCATCCAAGGCCAATCCATGCCCTGACAAACTATGCGAACGACCCCCGTTTCACCGGCGTGAGGGTGTGTTGCGTTTTTTCCCATCCTTTGTGTGTGTGTGTGGGGGAGGGGGGTCTTTGTTAATAGTAAGAAATCGTGGTGAGAGAGAAAGAGGGGTTCGACCATGCTGCTTTCTCTCTTCAAAGTTTCAAATTTTGATTGAAAAATCTGCTTTTTAAGTGTTTGCGAGCCGAGGCTAAACCGATCCAATGCCTGCTTATGTCTCTCCTGTGTCGAAGCCGACGAGCCGCGGCTGATTAGCCGAGACGCGCTAGACTCGTTGCCTAGCAACCACCCACGTTAAAGGCTAAATGCAAGCACGTGCGTTTTTGTTCACGCCCATTTTTCCTAGTCTACTTACTTGATGCGTTTTCGCGAGATGGACGTAATGGTGATTGCATCGCAGATGGTGACGTGGGGTTATATTAGATATCGAGACGATATTGTGATATGCTATATATAAAATCAATTCCCGATAATTTAAACCACATCATTGTAATAAATGTTTGATGTGGTCCTATAATGCGTTCTTAAATGTGGTGTAGAACTTTTGCATGTGCAGGATGGAGCACGTGAAGGTAGTTGCACATGCAGACGTTCTTGTTCTGTTTTGATGTTTTAAATACTATATTTCAAATTTTGACTGTTCTTTTCCTGAGTTGAAAATATCGTTTTTGAAAGTTAAAACGATTCTGACTAGTTCTTGCATTGCTTATCTGAAAATTAGCATCAATAAACGTTTTTAAAAGTAAAGTAAGCTTTAGAGTTAAGGACGTTTTCAAGGTAAGATTTGGAATTTATATCCACAGGGTTGTCACTGACCTGCAAAGTCAAGCAACTGAAAAAGTCAGGGAAAGTCAGGCAAATTGAGCTTAAGTCAGGCAAGGTAAGGCAAAATTGAGGAAGTGTAAAAAATAATGCTGAGTTAAAGCTACTGGAAGTGTTAAAAAAGGTCCGAAAAAGCTTGCTGATTTAGAAAAAGCAGCCATTGTTGAAAAAATTCAGAAACTAGGGTGCGAAAAAATGTCATTGCAAAAGTGAAAATACCCTGTACCATTTTAAAGTTAAAATACTCAAATGTAATACATGTTTGGTTGTATTTTGATCTTTTGTATTAAATATAGTTTTTGTCAGATCACCGAGTAATGTACAAGTTACAAAAGTTCCATTTTCAGGTCAGGCAAAGTCGGGCAAAATTTGTGATTATAGTGCTAAAAGTCAGGCAAGACAGTTTTGAAATATCGGTGGCAACCCTGTAGTAGATACGTTCCGGGAAAGTTGGCCGTATAATGAAAAAGCCGTATAACGAATCAATTTTTCTGCATTAATGTGATTTTCACTTTTTTCCCTTCCTAAACGAAGTGAAACCCACAAGTTGTTTTATTGTTAGCCAAATCCGACCTTGTTTATGTAAATTGGAGTAAATTATCCCATTTTTTGGCCAGTTTCTTAAATAACAACACTATTTTTTGGCAGTATAAAGAGTGACCGTATAAATATAGGTGTATTTGCAAATCTTAAGTTACTTCCCCATAAATACTAAATCCACTACAATTCATTGAATTAATCCTAAACGATTTCATTATCAGGGGACGTGGATGTTTTGTGTCGAATATGCAGCATTGGCCATTTTGAAAACTTGCCAGAAAACCCTGAAATTTCGAAAAATGTGAAATTCGGTTTAAATGGATTGCACTAGTTGATTTCTATTGCCATATGTGCAGCTTGTGAAATAAGCTATCTCGTAAGTCTGCCAAAAAAAAATCAATACCATGCCTTTTCAATAGAATGTTGTTCGTATTTGTTTGGCTGAATAGTGTTGGATTTGGAAATATACTCATTTTGCTCTGAACTAGACTTTAAACGGTTTGTTAATGTTCAATCAGTCAGCCAATTCCGTTATTATAGTTGAAAACTTGAAAAAAAAATGCTGTGTTGATATGCAAAACTGGAACTGTATAAAAAAATGGCATACATGCTGAGTTTATTGCTTGTGTTGTTTATTTTTCAAGACTGGTTATATGTTTTATTTATTATAATGCCCGGCAATACGCAACTAAATTTGAAACTGGACCGACTGTCACGTTAATTAATCATCCTGTTGCTGCCATTGGAAATTAATGAAGAGATAATCAAATTAATCACTCTAGTCTCGATTGTTGCGTGATCGTTATATTTGCGTTTTGTTTTTATCAAAGGCCAACCTAATTAATCATCATTTAAAGAATTTATTACCAAGGTAAAATCAAGCGTATTGATTACGTCTGCGAGTGGAGGAATTAACTTAAGTCAACGCCTAACTAAATCTAATATTTATCGAAAATATCCGTGTTAATATACTCAAATTTTGGAGCTAATGATCAGTTATGACAAATCCATTAATTGATCTTTTAGAAATCCCATTAAATATATATATTTAAGGATTTGCCTTTTAAGTGGTCGGGTTTGATAATTTCATATTGTCCGGAGAAATATTTCCATGTACAGTAGAACCCCTCTGAACTGATATCATTGGGACCTGGTGCTTGGTATTACTTTAGAGGGATTTTTAGATCTGAGATTGACTATGGAGTGGGACCTGCAGTCTGCATTAGTTTAGAGAGGGGTATTAGTTTAACGGGTATTATATTAGAGGGGTTCTACAATATTCAGAATTTAATTGCCCAGATTAAATTGTAGGATAATCCAACCGACCATTACATTTAACTTGTGGTTAAGATTTAATCACAAATGTGGTTGTTTCGCATTTTTAAAATATAGTGTTATAATCGTTGTTTAACAAAAATTGTATCCCAAAAATCTCAACATAGGCTATAAACAATTATGTCCAAGTTTTTGGACTTGGTTACAAAATGAGTCTGTGGCATCATTATGGTTATCGTTTTTTCAACCTGGAGTTATCTGTGATCTATAATTTCTAAGGAGTGTTGTGTGTACAACAAGTAAACCTCTAGGATTTTGAAGATTGGTTCAAGATGACATCTTTCGTGGCACGTTTAGGTTTCCGTGACGCAAAAGCTATTATTTAAAAGGTTGGCGATGCAATTTTCACGTTCCTTTAGCTCGTACATAGGAGGCAGCCAGACGGGATAAATGGGCGGGAAAGCCGGGCCTCGTTAATAATCCTAATGTGTTATTCACGTCTCCTTCGGCCGCCATCTTAATGTGCTCCGTTCTTGGAAATTGGCATTGAAGTTGGAGCTCGTTTCCACATCATGCATCGGAGAAAAAATGCCGAGAGGCTACCTTTGCTGGCACATTTTTTGGCAGCTTTTATACCACGAGGCCCTCGGGCTCATCATTTTACCTGCCTTTCTCACGTGTCCTTGCCACGTCACCTGTTCAACAAAAAATTTGATTGGCCAATTGGATCCGTGTCATTTGGATGGGAAAGGTGGCGCCACCATTACATCAGATTGCGCAATTTTTAGGACACATTGGGACTATACTATAAAGTACAGTAGAACCGAGTATAATTCATTCCGGAGTCTTACTCGTAAAGCGAAACAATTTTTATCATATAAATTGATGTCAAATACAATAATGCGTTCCATGCCGAAAAAATACTCAAAAATTGAAATTTTCAACAAAAAAAAATACTCAAAAATTGAAATTTTCAAAAAATAAATACTCAGAAAAACGATATGTGTAACATTTATTCAAAGA
>JAQGBW010006179.1:0-10942 GCA_034698625.1 Julus scanicus
TAGACATTTACTATATACCTTGTTAATAATGTATATAAATAAAACTTTTCTCATACTGACAGGGTGAAAATACCCCAAATGAAAATGTTTACGGATACCGCGTATCCTTATGATGGCGAATTTTTTTTCCTAAGCTTCCATTTAGATTGAACTTTAGCTTGGGATTCGAAAACGTATGAAATAGGAATTAGAGATTGTTTTAATGGATCTATTTTTTGTTAGTTATATTTTAACATTACCTTTGACTTATTTTTCATTGCTGAAACGACCAAGCTAGATGAGGTAATGGTAACGCTATCGACATTTCATGGGTTGATGTTTTTTTTGCTTAAGAATTAATATACAATTACGTGATCTACAATTATTCTGTAAGAGAATACATTGCATTATATTAATTTCCTTGCATCACGTACATATAGAAAATAGTGTACCAAAATGTTGAATTAGAAAATAATGCCATGTAGCAAATGTACTCGCTGTAAAAAGCAAATTTCTATTAATTGTATGATATCCCAAATACAAAACTGCAGTTGATCTCAATTCTTGTTAGTACAAGTATAAAGTAAGTAATCTGCATGATCATGTAAGAAACAAGAATTAATGAATTGTATTTAAATATTGTTTCTTTATAATAGTGTTCAATTAATTTCCTATTAACTGTTGTGCTTTCCTTTAGTTCAGTAGCATTCAAGTTAGAAGGTAGTCCCAGTGAAGTTACAATCTAAATTAATAATTTCATTTTGAGTAATATTTGGATTCGCCAATTAGATCAATGTGTATGCAGGGTTACATGTTCATATACATTTGGGCTTTCTTGACATTAATTTAAAATGATTTATTATGTTTCCTGTTATGTATATCTTCTGGAAGTGGCAGACTAGGCAGGGTGTGAGCTTGCATAATTGAAAGAGGGCCCTTCAAACATTTTCACCAACTTTTATTTAAATAAAGAATTAAATATTAAACAATCTGTATTTAAATTTAGTATATTTAGTACAATATGGACTCAAAAAAAAAAAAAAAAAAAAAAAAAAAAAAATGCAGTGGATATCTTTATTAAATCACTTGTAATTGGCTGTTCCACTATTCAGGCCCTGTTGTTATCGTTTCGCGCATGGAATCAACAGACTTTGAACATTCACCAAGAATTTCAAAATCATCTTTAAAGACGTCGAATATCTCTGATTGTCCTATGGCATCCTGTAATCTGAAATGATCAATGCATAAAATTGTATGGCGTGTTAAAACTAAATTAGACTTCTATAATATTCTTAGATGTGGGTCAAACAAATCAAGCGTGACTGCTAACAGCAACGCAGACAATTACGCCAAAAAATGGTAGCTTCTGAAGTAAAATGGCGAGGTCGTTTTGGAAAAGGCTCAGTTACAGTTACTTTAAAAAAAGGACGTCCTTTAAGGGGGTCCAGGGGGCGTTTGGACAAGGGGAAAGTCATTGTGGACGTCCATTAATGATGGTATTTTTCAGTCTTTTGAAGTTTTTGTTTAATTGAGTTTTAAATGTGAGTGAAAGGGAAAATGGACACAAGAAATGACTCCCCGGTCCCAAATGTACTTGAATTTTAAAACCTATAAAGTCGGGGATTTAGCCTAAATTTGTGCTGAACACCAATTTTATGTTGGAATTTTCCTTCGAGGTCGGAACATTTCTGGAAAATGTCGTGAAATTGGTAGCGAGGCGGGAGCTTGGGCAATTGTATGCTCCAACAAATTTTCTGGACACCCTACTTTTAAAAAAATATTAAGGTCGTCGATGAGGGGGTGGACACTTTGTGGACAGGGGGTAAGGGATACATTTTTGAAGGGATTTCGGAGACGTTATTTTTTAATGGCCCCAAACCCTTTTCATAATTACGTTTTGGATCATGTTATTATGTATATGTTACTGAATAATGCTGAAGACGCTGATATGAAGAGTTCTTTATTACAAACCTTGGAATAGCACTTTCTAGGAATCCATCAATTTCTCCAGACTTTAAAATTTCATTTCGCTTTTCTTTGGTAAACTCTCTGGGAGCATACTGGGTCCACAAATTTCTACATGCGAGGGTCAATGTCTGACATGTCACATCTTGCAGCTGTATTACAATCTTAAGCGAAATAGAAGTATGTATGTATATATTTGTAATGAATGACATGTATTCATACAAATTAAACATTATCGAAGCCCTATGGAACCGATCATTTTAATTTCCATCCACATACTATACCTGGGTACTTTTGTTCTGTTGAGTCATATGCAAATTAAAGGCTTTATCTTCACATGGGGCAAAATCTACTGAACTTTTTTTGATTTCAGCTTGTGTGGTATCAGAAAACTGAACTGCCTTGCCAAAGTCTTTTAATCGTCTTTTCAACGAAAATTTCATCTGAAACGATTTTCAAAAATCAAGGTCGTGAGGACACCCAGGTCCCTGTAATCCACTTATTTTTATCATTTCACTGTTATTGAAGTTGAAAAAATGATATTTATAAGCACCTTAGGTCGGTTATCAGCTATCCTCTCCTTTTCAACATCAGTTTCACTACCATAAGATTCCCAGTTTTGAGATTTGCCTATAATTTCTTCCAAAATTGTCACATTCGCCGCCATTTGTAAACAATTCCAAGGTTACCATGGCAACAGGATTAGCTAACATGCGGTGACTGGACTCGAGTGCAAATTGAAATTTAGTCTTGTTGGTTGAGGTTCCTGGATTGATTTCTCATTTCGTCTTCGTGGTTGGAGGCTGTGAGTGGGGAGCTTAAATTGAGGAAAAAAATGTCTCATTATCTTCCAACAGATGTGCCAACAACGCCTTTCGATGGCCAAAAGCCGGGAACGAGTGGGCTTAGGAAGCCTGTTTCCGTATTTCAGCAGAAGAATTATACGGAAAATTTCGTGCAAAGTATTTTAAATGCCGCCTTGGGCAAAGAATTGAATGGATGCACTCTTGTGGTGGGTGGTGATGGACGGTTTTTTTGCTTGGATGCAGTCAACATAATTATTCGAATCGCAGCTGCAAATAAAGTAAGTTATCAGTCTTGATTTTATTGCTACGGTGCCTGGTACCAATTTGTAAAATTGGGTGAACATATACTATTTGCTGTTGCAATAACGTTTTAATAGCTGTCAAGTCTGGTGTTAGTGTGACCTCTGTCAAGGTCGTTGTGTAACTTCTCAAGGTGAAGTTAACCATCCACTTGAAGGGGGTGATTTAATTTTGGAAAGTTATACATTTATAAGTAGACGACAATATAACGTTTTTTCGCAGTATCCTAATCGTATTTTTTATTTGGCAATGAATATATCTCAGAAGTAAAATTTAAAAAATTTCCAAACCAGGAAATTGAAATATAATTTTAATGTTTAATAATTCCTGTGAATTTTTTTTTTTACTCTAAATTTTGATTAATTATGTACATTTATTTTTCAAAATATGTAGTTTTAGTAATATGGTCATTATTTGGAACACACGTGTGATTTTTGTGAATTTGTTTTGCTTGCCTATCATGTAGCTAGCAATTCAGAATTTGGATAATTTCTATAAAGATTAAATTGATTTAATTTAGGAAGGTTATATTTATAAGCTGACAAGAACTTTTTATCAGAGTACCATCATAATAATTTTTTATTTGGCACTAAACATGCATGTTTAATATCCCAGAAATAAAATAAAAAATATTCCCAAACCAGAAAATTTAGTAAGCGCTGACCTAGCTGTATTAGTTTTTTTTTTAATTCAAAATTTTATTTTAACTATTTAATTATGTATACATTGTTTTTGTTCAAAAGGTGTAGTTTTAGTAATATAGTCATTATTTGGAAAACACGTCTGAGTTTTGTTAATTTATTTGATTTAATTGCCTGCTTATCATATCCACTCAGGATTTGCATAAATGCTATAAAGATTAAAATGGGAATGTTGATGAGTATTTATTATTTTCTGTAAAAGGGGGTTGTTTTAAATGTGTAGTATACTTGTAAATTGCATTATATTAATCAGCATTGTTCCAATTCAGCACCCCATGTTGAAATATATTAGCCATTGTCATGAAATTTCCATCATTATGCATACACATCTTTAGATAGTTGGCTGAATAGCCTACATGGCAGCTGGAATGGCTTAAGAATGACATGGGGAAAGAATAAGATTTTATTGATGACAAGGCTACAAGCCGCTCATCCCCAGGTGGTGCTAATATAGAATTGTCACTAATTACACTTCCAATGGAAAATCCATGCAAATTATTGCTTTTCTAGTTATATATCTTTAAATTAAATTCTCCCTTATTTAACAGGTAAGCAAACTGATTGTTGGACAAAATGGTATTCTGTCCACCCCTGCAGTGTCAGCCTTGATCCGGAAATATAAAACTGCAGGTGGCATCATCTTGACAGCTAGCCATAATCCAGGTGGACCTAATGGGGATTTTGGTATCAAATTCAATACAGCCAATGGCGGTAAGTTTGTATTGTTAAACACTTTAGGATGATATGATACAACCACCTGCCGCATTTTTTGTTGTTGCTAGATGACAATAAGAGCAGTTGTCGGCTATATTATAGTCATTTTTATGCTTTTGATCTGTATTTGATTAGGTCCGGCGCCTGATAGTGTGACCAATGCAATCTATGCTGACACTCAAAAAATTTCATCTTACAAAACTGTACTGGACTTGGAATGTGATGCTAGAATCGTTGGCGTCAGTGCTTATAATGTTGACGGCCAATCATTTTTCGTTGAAGTTATTGATTCTGTTCAGGACTATGTCCTTCTCATGAGAGAGATTTTTTGCTTTGGTACCATCAAGGATCTCTTACAAGGCGTTGACAAGACTCCCAAATTGGATATACTCATTAACTCTATGCATGGTGGTATGTGAAAATTTTCATTGTCGCATTCTTCTGCGGGACTACATCAAGAATGTTCCTTTTGAAATGTTTCTGTATGCTTTCTTAGTTACCGGTCCTTATGCAAAGCGCATATTTTGTGAAGAACTTGGTGCTCCCAAACACAGTGTTGTCAACGGGGTTCCACTTCCCGACTTTGGGGGCCATCATCCTGATCCGAATCTCACTTATGCTGCTGACCTCGTGCAAGCACTCAAGGATGGCAACTACGGATTTGGCGCGGCGTTCGATGGCGATGGAGTAAGATTTTGTAATCTAGCATTTCTGAGGGAAATTTGGAAGTATTCCATGCATAACAAGTAACGGCGTTATTGCTTTAAATGCAGGACCGAAACATGGTTTTGGGGCACAAGGCCTTTTTTGTTACGCCATCAGACTCCTTAGCTGTCATTGCTGCCAACTTGACCTGTATTCCTTATTTTCAAAAGCACGGAGTGAAAGGTTATGCCCGTAGTATGCCCACTGGAATGGCAGTTGATAGGTAAAAATCTCTCGTTGGTCTAAAGCAGGCTGAAAGGTTGAATAATTCTAAACTATTCAACGCTTTACTTTATGAGACTTTCCAAGATTATTTTACAGTCGTGCTAATCTAATGTTTTCACGTTTTTAATTAGAGTGGCAAAGGAGACTGGAAAAGAAATGTTTGAGGTTCCTACTGGCTGGAAGTATTTTGGCAACTTGATGGATGCTGGTCGATTGTCTCTCTGTGGGGAGGAAAGTTTTGGAACTGGGTCTGACCATATCAGGTCTGTAAACAAAACAAGAAAAATCATCCCATTTGAGACTACTCGGAACATTATTCTGAATCGTGTTTTGCTTCTCTAGAGAAAAAGACGGAATATGGGCGGTGCTGGCATGGCTTTCAATTTTGGCTCACAAGAAAATGAGTGTCGAAGATATTCTTAAAGAGCATTGGACGAAGTATGGGCGCAATTTTTTTACAAGGTAAGTGGGATAGTATGAGTATGAAATAGGCATGCAAGCAGGTCTTCATCTTCCACAAGTGTAAGTGCTAATGTAAGAGGTTTTTCTTTAATATAAATTGAAATTCCAAATCTTCCGTGAAACTCTTTAAGAACGTTTTTAACAAGAACTTTATCGTAAAACTTGCTTTGGCAATGAGATGCAAGTAGCTCCCATATAAGCCTGGATCAGGGTGGTCCAACACGCGGCTTCCAAATGACGTATTTATGGGGGGAAAATATAAGTTCTGTAATTAGAGCGTGCAGCCCACACTTGGTGTAAGTGCATTTACGGCCTTTTAGCTATGAAACGTTGTACCAACCTGCCCTAGATAGAAACTGTTGCTTAGCGTAACTATGTCTACATCCATATTTCCTTATGAAACTTCTCCAACAGGGTGTCCCTAGAAATTTTCATCGACCCGCTATCGATTACCCTAGTACTTTTTCCAAACTCTGAAAAGTTTTTAGATATTTAAAAATTGGTTTTTGTTTCCTTTTATATAAGATGTTTTAGATTAACTCAAATTTTATGATGCAGACAGAAAATTCCAGCATAAACTGCTCTTTAATACGAATTTTATGCATAATCTAATCCTTTGTAGATATGATTATGAAAACTGTGAAACCGATGCCTGCAATGCAATGATGGCAGCTTTGGATAAATTAATCCACGAACCAACATTTGTAGGACAGGTTTTTAATTTCGGAGGAAAGTCTTTTACCGTGGCGAAGGCTGATGATTTTGAATACACAGACCCTATCGATGGAAGCGTAGCAAAAAATCAGGTATTTTTAACACTGTCACAAGGTAATTTCATTGTAAGCAAAGCCCTAGCCAGATTCTGAAAACTACCTTGCTGTATAGGGTTTGCGCATCATCTTTGAAGATGGTTCAAGGGTGGTCTACAGGCTGAGCGGAACCGGCAGCACTGGTTCTACAGTGCGCGTGTATATCGAAGCTTACGAGAGCGATCCGGCTAAGCATCTTCTTAGCGCCCAAGTTCGTGCCCACTTCACTAGATTATGGTGCATAAATTGTAATGTTTTTTTAACTAACGTACGAGATGTACATTTGTGTTTTTCAGGAAATGTTGCAACCTATGGTAGACTTGGCGCTTCAAATATCGGATCTTAAGCGATACACCGGGCGAGAACAACCTACCGTAATAACGTGATGAGTTGACGTGATCTTCGGCAATTACTAATGTTAAGGGTTTCTTCGTGGTGTGCTTGAAGGTTTACATCCCGCTAAAAGGCTCAAGGTATCCATTATATATTGGTCCCACTTCACAAGGTTCTCCTGGAAATAATGGCGTGAAATTCCAGCGCGCAAATGTCTACTCAATTCAAGAATATGATCCTTCCAGACCATTCCTACCTGCTTCTGCCAAAATCGTGAGTTTCTAAAAGTTTATTTTATAATAATTGATGTCATCTAAAATCATTGTCATGACTTTCAAAGAAAGTGTTAAATTTCAACAAAGTGTGTTGCATGGTTTGTCCCCTCGCCCTGTTATTGCAATTTGTATTATAGTACACCCATACCTCGCTTTACGGCCGAGATACTTGTCGTTTAGCGAGGTATAGGTGTATATGGTTTACAAAAATAAATTGTTTGGTTCTACTATTGATTCAGTTGATACAACTTAGATAATTTATCCATGGGTATTTTTCTGAACATTATAATACATAAAATGAGGCAGTGTTAAATTAAAAGTAAATAAATTGAGCGATGAAATTGGTGAGTCCCAACAACATAATAAGCACGTGAAACACGATGCACGCATTGCTTAATTCTCTTCGCTGATGCAGGGAAGTCATGTAAGCCAGGCATGGCAGTGCAAAGATGTATGCAAGTCCACAAAACGCTCCCGAAAACCTAAACAAAAAATTGTTTGCTTTGTTAGTAAACTTCAAATATTTTTAAGAATACGAAAACCTCAATTGAAGATAAATTACCTTATGATGGTCCCAATTGATGGCAGAAATATGGCAAAAAGTACGCTTATGGAGATAATAGTTGCATTTAAAACTAAGACGTGTTTATATCTGCAACAAAAATGTAATGTTTAATTTATGTTCGTAATGAGAGATGGACTTATAATAGTATTACGTACCCAGGGTAGATGCTTCCAAATAAGTAATACATGAATTGAATGCGGAATATGTAGTACAGAAGCGGACAAACCGTGATGAGTTGAAAGAATAAAAACACGCGAGCTAGAAACGCCATCAAATCGTGCCCGGTGATGTTATCGAGCAAATTCTAAATAGTTAAAGAAAAATTGAAAATCAAAACATAAATCGCACGCATTTTTTTTTTTAAATTTAACTTGAGAAAAATAGTAAATTATTCAGTCGTACGTCTGCTATACACGATTTGGCCAGTGGAAAAGCTGCATAAAACACTGTTCCGACAAAAAGATACGTCATCGTTACCAAAATATATGCAATTCCCAAGTCACGACCCTGAATTTGAGAAATTAAAAAAATGTTTGAGGATTATAAAAAGAACATTCATCTTGAAAAAATTAAACAAAAAAATTACAAGTTCTAATGTTCTGTTTGCGTTACTAAAACAGCATTTTAGAATTT
Source organism: Julus scanicus (assembly GCA_034698625.1). Taxonomy (NCBI): domain Eukaryota; kingdom Metazoa; phylum Arthropoda; class Diplopoda; order Julida; family Julidae; genus Julus; species Julus scanicus. The sequence goes on from JAQGBW010006179.1 coordinate 8,473, forward strand.
GTCCAGTTGGCAATTATCATAAGAAATATCCTTATTCTAAATGGTATAAAGAACAAGAATCTTACATTGTTTTCTGGATTTTTCTGATTTTTCATGATAGACAAAATGCAGTTATGGATGAACAGGGATAGCGAAAGTGTTCCCGTTAAAGCAAAAAATGTGCCCCTAAAATCTTTAAAAAGAAATGTGGAATATTTTATTTTAAATTTAGCTTTGGTTAATTTTTCATCGGTAGTATTTTTGTTTTAGTTAACATACGTGGCGCATAATCAATGGCAGTCGTGTCTTCAAAATTCAAATGAAATCCCCAAGATGCAGCTTTTGTACTGATGAAACCGATGAGAAACATGACTGACAGAGTTCCTGTTATAAATTTAAAATAACAATTAATGACTGAAAATGTTAAACTGGCCAATGTCGTGCAACAACTTACCCATTGCTGAAAATTTTGCAAAGAAATCCGGTGACTTCACACTGACGAGTGGTCCAAGGATAACTACCATTAATAATGGTACGGTTAGATGCAAAGTCCACACTTCCGAAAAAATGGTTCTCGGTGAAAGCGCAATATTTGATGTAGCATTATTGATGATAGGTGGTGTTGGGCAAAATACTAAAAAAACCATGCATTTTAAGCTAGTGGTGGTTGTTGTGACAATGCACGTAAAAGATTCAAAAGTATATGTTACAATTAAATTCGTCTCTTGTAAGTTACCATTTAAATGAGTTCCATTCTCCCGAGGTTCTGGTTCCGGAATTCCCTCAATTACGTCTTTTGGGAAAATAAGTGTTATCAGAACATTCAATTTGAAACTGGCAGAATAAAACTGCTTAGAATGCAACTTACCATGAAGGAAAATCACGGTATAATAGAGAAAATTTGAGCAAAGAATCCAGCAAACAATTGCAGCTCCGAGCAAAGTGCACAGCGAGAAAAATATGCTTGCGAAGGAGCCAATCCGACCCAACAAATGTGAACACACGTGGATGAAGTCGGCATTACCACTGGTATCATCTGTAATTTCATTGTTTAAAGTAATTAGGAAACAAGTGTAGTATGTAATGGCATTTTAAGAACAAAAGCGTATGAATTTGAAACTTTAAAAAAATCCATAAGTTTTTTTTTAAATTATGGCTTAATCGCACAACTCGGATAATTTGAGTTCTACTGTTATGTCTAATGTTTGATTGCCTCAAAAAGTATATATTACAGACTGGATTTTTTTATTGGGACCATAACACTTTGTCCTGTTGAAAAGTTGCTGTCCCAATTATGCGAAGTTTCATAATTTCAGAATATAAATACAATTAACAAATAGGAACTTGCCAAAACGCCTCTGCACGCATAATATTCGATATGCTGTATAAAAGCATATTGTGGCCATAAATATCATTAATCCAATGCCACAGGTGAAACCGGCCTACATTAAATAAAGATAACAAGAGTCAACTATAACAATCTTAGATATCTTTGCATTTAAAGTTATTGAAAATTTTAATTAAAGCAAACCTGTCCGATAGCCCATGGCATGCTTAGCAGTGATGTTCCTACCATTGTGTTCCATATCACAAATCTAAAAAAAAGTATGTGGTTAATTGCATCTTAATATTCCTAACAAGTCGCTATAATAATTAATTAAACCAGTCAAACCTACATTGTTATTATACTACTTTGATGACCTTCTGCTCGTTCCGGACCAACCGCAGGAATTCCATAGAAAAACATAGGAGGAACAACGTGATCTGGAATTCTCTAAAAAGTAATTGAAGTTAAGATTTTTTTGTTTTTATGCAAAAAAAATTATTTTCTATAAGATAATTTTGAAAATTCATACCAGTCTGGGGTCTGAGGGCCTAACTAATCTGCTGTAATATTTTAGTCTACTATAAACAGCTGACGTTTCCCTATTAGGAAGACTGTCTTCATATTGATCTGCTATGGGACGATAATGAAATGGACGCCTAGAAAACAATTTTGGGACCATTATTAGAATTGTCAGGTAACATCTGATCCATGAAAATTCCAATTAAGTATACGCACCTTGCACCTCTTCTCGAATCACCAAAGTGATTTTGGGAATCTGTATAACTGAAAACAAACAATTTATGAAATTAAGTTGAACGAATGGATTTTAAACATTTGTATTGCATTACTACTATCTGGGTTATTGTTTTTGTAATTCGTTTTTATTTAATGGATCACACTGATTTTATGATAACGTTGTCTGCCCAGATATGAAACCCAGGTCTGGAATCCTGAATAAGCTTTCAAAATCGGTTCTGACTGTGCTAGTTCCCCTTTCTGCATGTGGGTCGTGATAAATACATAATTAACCATCAATAATTAATGAACAAAAAAATTCAAAATTTGAATTGTCTCATTTCCTCACATGTTAAGGGGGTTTGGTACCCTATGTATTTCAATGGTAAAATTTGCACTTCACCCAATTTTCAAAATAAAAGTTTCAAT
>JAQGBW010006180.1:0-10941 GCA_034698625.1 Julus scanicus
GATACATGTATGAAGCTTCTTTCATGTATCGGGAAGTCGCAAAACATGTCTTTCAAATTGGATTTCAAAGCCATACAACCTGTTGTTTTTTAAAGTACTGGTGGTTATTGTAGACGACCTCCCACGACCATATACGTAGACCATAGGCAGGTCGGAATAAGAGGGGAAGATAAACTGTTGTGGCCAATTTACAGAGGAACTTTTCAGTCATTTGTATCTGGACAAATATATATATATCATTATACGTGATTACTTTTCCCAGTTAATCGGTGAAGCTGAACAACGTCATGGATCAGTGTGCAGCTTATCTGTGGTCCAGTCATTAATGTTCAGACTAAAAACCGTACTATAAGGCTGATTCGTCTGCATGCCAGCCAACATTGTTGTTGTTCACACGAGGCATGCCTAATTCCTCGTTTCTGGGAATTATTCGTGAAAATGTGTGTTTGCAAAGTGCGCGAAATTCGGTCGATATATATAAGGTGGTGGTGCCGAATTGAAACGGCGCGCTTCCGGCATTGTCTTGCCTATTGTGTGACGATGGTATAGGCGAGACTTTTGCTGCTCAAAAGTACAATTGAGGCGCTCAGCTGGTGTTCAAATAGCGCGGATCAAGAGCAATAGCTCTAGACGTGATTTACGAAAAGCGCACGAACATACTCTTTTACATTTTGTAAGGGTGGCTGGCGGTGGAAATAAATTAGAAATTGTGAAGTCGATGGGAAATTTCTACAGGAAGGAAATTGGGCAACCCATACGTGCATGCCAAAAAAAAGGAGCTTTTATACGCATATGAATACTCTTATGGGTGATCTATGTTTTGCTATTCAAAAATACCCCCATAATCTAATAGCGAAGTAGTATCATGCAGTGCCCCTTTTAACGTCTTGGGTAGTTTGATAATGTCTCGTAAATGTCTTGATAAATTTGAAATTTCGTGCCAATAAATCAGTTAAATGTTATTTTCTTCTGCCTTTAAATTAGTAAAGTTTTGGACCTTTGAACTCCTGCAGTAGTGTGGCTGTGTTATGGCATACCCCCATCACAAGTGGGTCCCTGACAATTTGGGCCTTCTTAAACATTAGTAAATATGCTAGAAATGTTTATTACCGTTTACTAATTTAATAATAGCTTTTAATATATATATATATATATATTTGTATTGCAAACAATCAATTTTACAGTTTTAACATTGAAATAATTTTTAAAACTTTTTGTTTGTTTCTTTTAAAATTAAATCCCATTTCGAGTATGACTCAAATCTAAAGTTATGCTTTCGTATATAATGGGTGTAAGAAATCTGGGAGGTATGAGTTTTCCAAATTAAAAAGTAACTCGTTAAAATAATTGGCGAGCATGCAATTGCAACATAACGAATAGAGTTTCCTTTGAATATTTCACATTAAATTGCGTTCCAGTTTTGTACTATAGTACAAAACTATAGTATCAATCCCTATAGGGATTGATAAGAAATCGCTAATCAGTTCTACTTGTACACTTGCTTAATTATTTAGAAGCAAATTAGTGTACATTTTCACTTAAAGTATGTGCTATAGAGTATTGTACAGCTATAAAGCGTGATACTAAGTCGATTCAATTTGCACATGAGTGTAATAGCGAATCGAAGGTGCAATTTCCAGCGATTTTATAAACGACTTTCGACCGAAATAGAGACTCGTCAGTTTAGTAAACGGAATGGAAGCGTAATATGTCGAGGGCCATGGAGGGTGCATACATGGAGACAGTTGCTTAAGATAAGTCAGAAGATCAATATAGGGATATATGGCATTTGCTGTTTTTTTTGTTGAAAAAATAGGGTATGGAATGAAGGAGAAAGATCGCGCATGGCTTAGCTGTATCTCGCTATTTTCATTTGCAGTTGTCTTTTTCTCCCCATTTTGTTGTTGTTGGGGATTCACGCCGTCATGATGCTAGCAATCAAAAAATGGAGGGGAAAATGAAGAATGCTTAAAAAAATTGGAAAGGGGACACAATGAATGCGACTCGAGAGCATTGTGGGTGATAAACCGTGCAACAAACTTTTCTTAAAGGTCAGTGTATTTCAGAAGTGACCCTGCTACCGTATGGATACAGACAATGTTCGTTGAAATATGCAATTAAATTATTTTCGCACTGATGCCTTTTTTTTTCTTGTCAGTTTTTTGTACTGTAGCTTTTGTCTTTATGCTAACTTGGAGTTTCTTTAAAGATGTTTACTCATGCCAAGAATGTCTGCGAGACATTTTAAGCCTAAATATGTCATATTATGATCCATACATATCCACAAATAGGGTTTTATGTCGAGGTATGGCACATATATGGAAATTCAAAACTGATTAGTGCATATATGTACATAACATGAAGTGAACACATATGGAGATAGTGTCATGTATGGCCATTTATGGACAAGTATGCAATATATGGGTATACATGCCCACGTCTGGCATTGCCATAATTCCATGATTTTTTCATTAATAGAAGACAAGACTTGTAGATTCCAAACCCATTATATTCTTTAATATTCGCAGACAATAATCTTGCTATCTTTTGATATTCAAACACAACCACTTGAAGAAGGGAAACTATGCATTTTCATATGAGATTTTGTTAAACTATGTCTTTGTACATGTTGCACTCCATGCATGTTACTGTAATTTTGCCAACTATATTTGTACTTTTTTAATACTTTTGTAAGTATACTTAGTTTAAGTGAGTAAAATTAAAACAATTCCTAATGGAAACAGGCATAAACCTCACCCTGTAGCCGATGACATTGGTCTGATTGTGAATCTTGCCAACAAATCAATTTTGGAAATGAAAATCTTGTGCCATGACACATGTCTTGCACCATGATCGAATTTCGTTGATATTTGGAGATGCGAAGCACGCCCTTGAAGCTCTGTATTTGTTGAATTTCCCCCGAATGGGAAACGAAATTTTACCGAAATTCGATAGAGAATAGGACTATACTTGTTGTTTCACACTGCTTAAAACGATTGATCCACCACCAACCAAGGCAAGATTTTGATTCGGATGCACGTATTTCAAGTCGTGCTTTGCTTGAGATAGCAGCAGCCATCCGTGTCATATATTTATAGGTGTACCATTGGTTCCATATCCCATTTCATTAATGTCTTTCGAGTTTTTTTTTTTTTTTTTTTTTTTTTTTTATATACATGAATATCTAAATTTGTCATCCAGCTTGTCCCGTGCATGATTGTACGCTCAGCACACATGACAGGACATGGAGGTAATCATATATTCTAAAAAAGACATCCAGCAAGATATATATATATATATGTACACTCCTTCAGGCCTTCTGATATTTATTTTATTGTCCATTTATATGCGTTTTCAATGTCGACCAAAGTATAGACCTCGCTTATGAGAGGTGGAAAAACGTATCAAAATTGAGGACCCCGAATCCCTTTTCAAATTGCATTTATATATGAATTCGTCCGCTGGGGTCCATAACTTTGTGTAATTCATAGGGAATATAGAAATATATCTACCCCATGCGATTTATAAACAACCTGCAAAAATTGAGTCGTATATAATTTGAGATTTCTGTTCCTGCCAGGGATATTTTTACCCTTGTCTGGCTCTGATATTTATAGAGGGTTTTCATTTTGGTTTTATGCCTGCATAAAGATGTAATGTGGCTCCTTATTCGCTACCCCGGGCCATTATGGGTCTATTGATTTAGCTGACGCGTTCAAAAATATCTAGAATTTCATGCCTTTTTTTTTTCGGGGTTTAGACCTGGATTCCGTCAACGTCAGGAGAAATTCGTGCGTGCGTGGACAAAATTTGTAAAATGATTTTGGCGATTATCTCATGAAAACCTTCAGGTGGTTGATTTACAGCCTATAAAAACTGAACCGGATTGTATTTCTTGATAGACGTCGTGAAACACATTGATTTTGCATGGTGGCTACTATACTCTAAATTGCTCCAGTTGTCGTTCTGGTGAAGTTAAAGGGGGAGGAGGTCTGCCAAGACTTACATGCATTTAAGTATCCATTCAATGGAAGCATTCGTACAAGGATTTTCAAAAGAAATATTGTGCATTGCTAGAGAAACACATTTTATATTCTAGTACACGTTTTGAACAATCTTTACCGAAATTGTATCTTCGTGAAATTCATCGTTAAGTAGCTTTGGAGATGTTAATTGGGGGAATCTCTGTTCCTCGAAAGATCCAAGAAATTATAATTATTTTGTACATCCCCTGTATTTGTGAACAGAAATAAATGATGATGACTGACTGCTCTAATAGCGAAACGTTGGCCTTTATTTTCATAGGCTTAAAAAAATCAATACTAAAAAAATCTTGAGATGCTCAGTGTTAATGTCGTTGAGAAGGTAACGTTCTTAGAGTTTACATCTAACGAATCTTAACTTAATTTAATTTGAAGCCACTAATATATATACAGGGCGGGCCAATAAAAGTTAAGCCAACTTTATAAAAATCATAAAATGGTTATTTGTTAATGGAATTTAATGAAAATTTGTACAAATATTGTTGTTCTCTTTTCTTTCGACTTGCCCTCGTTCACGTTCTTTTTTTAATGATATCATTCGAATTTGTCTTTCAAAATGGCGTTCACTGAAGAAGAAAGAGCCGCAATTAGTTTTTTGCGTAAAACGAAAAATTATAGTGCTAGGTAATTTTTTAAAACTGTTTCCGGGGAAAGGTGCTAACTTTGAACTCAAATTAAAGTAAGGAATTTTTTTGTATCCTATTTAAGTACACATAATACAAATTTTCAATAAATTCCATTAACAAATAACCATTTTATGATTTTTATAAAGTTGGCTTACTTTTTATTGACCCACCCTGTATACATATATAGAAAAATATAATGCATGTGTCGCTGGTGTTTAATTGTTGTTACTTTCAGATCAACATCGAAATTAGCATAAAAAGCCTTTGGAAGATAAATTGTCTTTATTTACAATTAATGCGTTTTTAAAACGTTTTGCAAGTTCTTCTTATATAGTTTCCTACAAGTAATACAAAAATTGAAGTTATCAGTGATAATAAACATTGTTGAGTTTTTCTTTGATGTACTGCTTACCCCTAGACTATGTTTTACATGTTAGTCTAGCCAGTTTTGGCACTAATTAATGTTAGTGTTCAAACGACGACGCGTGTGTTCAAGCTTCATAGACCTATATATACGTCTATCAATTAATTATGCTTTTCGCATAATTTGTTTACACGCTTGTCAAAGTCGAATTGGAATCTTTAACAACCCCATGCTTTGCTAGGATATGTGACAGTGCGTGCTGCAAAGATTGTATTACAGGGTGGGACAATATGCTGATAGATAGTGCTTCTTCATTTGTCTCTCGTCTGTTCACCTTTTCACATTGCCTAGCACCACCCCCTGCATGTTTCCATTATCACCCCCCTCCAATTTCTAGTTCACTCCTCTCCTTATCATGGCATTAAGAAAGCAATGGCTCTGCAGTAATGCACTTCATGCGCATAAAGAGTGGAAATCAATACAAACCGCACCTAAAAATATAAAATCCAATTTTGAAATCTTGCAAGAATCCTACGCCCTACAAAAGGCATTGAGATTGCGGGAAAAACCGCAGTCCTTCGCCGACATCGAGGTAGATAAAGGATTTACCTTTGTTCGCCTAATGCGATATTTATGGCAGTTTCTGTCCGATTCATGGTAAAATAAAACCGTTATGTGTACAGCGGTGATTTTTGCGGAATTCTGATATATTGATGCTGGGGAGATGTTAAGGAACAACCATAAGTTGTTGGCAACTTGGAGGACGACATTAGGGAGAACTTAAAAACAAATATTGTGTAACATATAGCAAAGGTTTTTTTTTATCATAATGTGACTTCCGGATTTTTTCAAATATGGAAAAATGGATGCTGGATTATGCCATTACCATGTAGTAGCGGTATTGATTAATACAATCTCAATTATAAAATTGCTTTGAGCACAAATTAGTAATAAGAGCTAAAATGTGATTATCTTACCTGATTTGTTGCTTTCTAACCTGTTGCACTTATTACTGTGAAATTATCTAGTTTGTAATAGATATCAGATGTGGCATCGGTTTACAATTAATTATCGTTAAGAAATAGATGATGGTTTGATGATTGCTGCTGCTATATGGTTATTAATTCGCAATCGTTTGTCCATGTAATAGGAGATAATAAGTGGATGACAAATCTTTGCCAATTTTTAAAGATTATTATAAGAAATATAAATGTGAAATTCAATTAAAACATGATGTAAGCCAGAAATGACTTTTTATAAACCACTCATATTAACATCTATGGTTCTGGAGTTCTGGTTTAAGTAAATTGGTAACGTAAAGGTGTGTGGGTGTGAATTATGCAAATATTTCTTTATAATTTAAGATGGCAATCTTGTAAATATTTACATTGAACGAGTTAGTACATGGCATGTAACCTTCTTTTATAGGGTTATAACGTGTCAAAACATTCTGAACATGTCGTTATCTTATTGCCATAATGGTCTTTGTGACATGAAAACAAATTTTCATTCTTTCTGTTTTTGTAGTTTTGCATAGAAATTTCTTTCATTTCGAACAACTTTTCCGGTTTAAAAAGCTTGCTTTAAACCAGTAAATTTGTATTCTGGAAATGAAAAATAAAGAATCATGATTCTGCTATAAGTCCATCATAATTTTACAAAATTGCTGAACAAGAATTGGATGGCAAAAGTACATCTTAGTTGACAGATGGATGAAAACTGAATTAAAATGTAAATGATAGATGGTATGTTGCACTTTATTCTATTGAAATGCAGTAGGAAAAATAGCAACATTTTTAGGGATTGGGGAGCGTATACTCTATACATATATGCTTTCTGTTAAGTTCTGTTTCTATGATAGATGTTGCCTTCCACTATAATGCCAAAAGTCGTTATGATTTCAGCATGTTGTCTACCCCAAATTCCTAGCGAGTAATCGCTCGGTGGACATATTAACTGCATTATACGCTGTATAGCAGAGGCTTTGAACTTTATAAGTCGAGTGTATATGAAATGCCAATCGATATTTTTTATAAAGATGATATTTTTTTGGCGAAGTTTAAAAGCATCTTTTGTGTGGATTTCTCAGAGGACAATTTTTTATCATTCTCTGTTTATTGACCTAAGTGAGCGAGAGATGAAAACACTGCAACTGCTTTGCTACAAAAGAAGAGATTCATGAAAAGAATTTGGCGTTTAAGAATGACGCAAAGGTCCTGTCAACACCTCGTGAAATAAACTGTTTTCAAATTGGTCCAAATGGACGATGGTGGCTTCTGTTGGGGAGTCGTTTTTGCGTTTTCATGGTGTCTTAACCGCCATTATCTCCTCTCCGTAAGTCACCGCGGCCTTGTGACCTCTGACCTTTCCAGGGGTCCGAACAGGAAACTGCATCTGTCGTCTCCACTTACTCACTCTCACCCCCTCGCGAATCTTCTCCAGTTTTTTTGTCTTTTGGGGTGGAAAAATATGAGAGAAACAAATTGAAGCCTTAAATTTGATACTGCCCAGCCATTGACTAACCGCTGTGCCCGTGGTCGGTGAGGGTGAGCATAAGGGGATGAACGACTGCGATGGGAATCCGCTACATGTTGGCCACATGGTCAGATTTTGGTAAATGGCATCAATGAGAGATTTGAAAAAAACTCTTTTAGCTGCTTTCATTTATGCATTAGCGGTCTGTATCATTCCTTCTGTTGAAAAACCCCAGGGAATTAATGGATGGCCCTCGGCGTATGTAAAGCTCTTAAGAATGGCCGGAACAGCTGTTATTAAACGCAAATGGTACCACCTGGTGACCATAACACTTCATAAGGTTCCTGGATGAGTGGCTTGCTGTTTACAAGAATTAAACTACCAAAGAGTTGATGTCACTAAGATGGTTTTCAGTCGATGCCACTATTTGTAATAATAATAATAATAATGGCCTCTTGTGACCATAACACTTCTAAAAATGTGCAAGTGACTATTGAGAATATGATATAACATGTTTAAGGAAAACGAAACAATGAATTTAGCATTGATACAGAAATTCAGTGGAACTTGGTTGTCTAATCTGGAACTTTTTAATGTCTGTAAACTGTTGAAAACGCCTTTTCTACCATTACAAGAATTGAAGTTACAGTACAACTTGTCTAAATGCATTATGTGTAAATGAATAACATTTCTAAAATCAAAAAATGTGCCAGTCCCGACTTTTGACTCGTGTAAAAATGGATAAACCTCCCTAAAGTAATAATGAATAATTTTTAATGGCCCCAATGATTTTGTAAGGGATTATCAACAACTGAACTGCAAAAAAATATCCTTCCACTCGTACTGTCATGGCAGCTTCTGAATGTTGGGAAAGTATATGTCATGTATACACAGAACATCTTTCACCAAATCGATGAAATGAACTTATGTGCGCATGTCTGCATGTATATAACCTGTCTAAAAGCATATTTTTTACCAGTTCCAGGAGTATGTTTTTAGAAAGGTTCTACTGTAAAACAATTGAAATATCATCCCTAGGATTGTTTAACTTTATTCTTTTGTTGATATTGTCAGAAATATTTGAAAAAAATTGTTGCTGTAGGCTATATTGTTTCCAAGAATGATTCTCAAAATGGATATCAGTTCTTGGAAGTCATTATAGTTGTAAACATTGCTTGTCTATAATGTTTATATTTTCAAAAAAACGCAATCGTTGATTAAACTAATTAGTAGAGACGCACATGGCTGTAAAATGGCTTTTTTACTAGACAAAACACGGGATTTTCACGTTGCAATCAAACGAGATTAAACGCTTAAACGTTGGTAGAACTTAAGCTTCATTAGCCATTGCACCATTTGACGATACTAAACCGAACCGACTGATCTTCTCCCCCCAAAAAAACCCTTTACCGCCGTCTAATTATCAAAGGATTAAGTTTTAAATTGAGCCCAACCAGGCAGCAGTTTAGCCTATCTTTTCAGGTGACATGTGACAACCTTTTGCACCTCTATAAGCTCTTACAAGTTTCCCTTCAAAGGTTTTTGTCCCACGCTATCGTTTTAATCCCCCAAACCCTGCCGATAGTAGCTAATTTATTAAATGGGATACTAATTATAAGCTGCAAAAGTGATATGCGACGCCATTGCATATTTTTCTTCTGAAATCTTGAAAGATGGGTCCTTGATGGGAAGCCCCTGGTGCGTTCGTCAACGATGCTTATCTCCTCATTTCTGTAATGTACGTCATTAATTTAATTACTGGGATGATGATAATTTTCGCGTTTTTCCCCTCATTTGGTTTCAAGTTGCCCTTTTGTAAGCAACTTTTATGACGTCGAATGATAACCACTCATTATGGCCGACTGTGGTGTTGCTGCTGCCATTATTTTCCATTAATATTTCCACTCGTAATTTGCGATTGTTTTCCCTTCCCTCTCCACATCGTTGCCCCATACTCTTTCGTCATTATCACCCACCATCTAATGTCTTTTATTACTCTTTCCTAATTTCCTTCGGCATAACGTGTAATTTCAGCCTTGCATTACACCAGATTGTGTCCCGGTGTATACATCTCCCATTCAACCTTACGTCATGTTTCCAGAACGATTTTTATATCGTTTATTGTCTCCATGTCTGCTGGTCACATTTATCGCCTTTATGGGAAATTTCTGTCTGCCAACCACATGGCAAAACAAAGAATATTGTTGTTGTAAAATTTCATCCCTCGAATGTGTTAAAATTGCAAAATTCCAAATTTGGCTTGGAAATGTGGCTTGATAGGCGTGGCCAACTCACGGTTTGGCGTTGCACTGGAATGTTCAAGACGCCATTGTGGCTCTTCAGCAGAGTCTCGTTTTCCGTAATATTTTTTAAGTTTGCAAAGACTCTCGTAAATGGATTCTTTTCCCATCCTATTCGAGAACGGAATTTTGCCACCCATGCAGGTTTAATAAAGTATTTTTATACGCTACGATTCTGCATTCCCAACTGTTTGTGTCCTTGTACAAGATCCTAACCGTGCAAACTGCTTCAGAAATGTAATGCATCTGCTGGCTGAACGCTCAATTGACAATCTACTCGAGTTACACCAACAGTGCAAGCATGACGTCTCATTGTTTTCAAGTGCGCCAAAAGAAATTGGCAGTTGTGTTTTTTACTTGTAAAAAATGTGTCAAGATTAATTCTTTAAATTGGACACTTCATCACATCTGATTGAACTTAATCTCATCTCCACCATCTGCACCAAATGAGGGACTTCCCTCACTGACCGTATTCAAGTCATTCGTTTAACAAGTGATTTTTGGTGCCAGCAGAGCTTTTCGTGTCACCATTGAACATGATTAATGGTCCATCTAAAACCAATCCACTGATCATTAAATAATATTGTAGCGGCTGCCAACTATCGATGTTTCTAAAAGAAGATTCAACGTTTAGTCAGGTTAGATGAATCTGTTTGAAGGGTACACCAAAATTTAATCCATTCAACATTAATTCATACATTGCTTATTTATAGACTTCACAAGTTTTCAGTCTACTGGGGCCTTCATCAGGTGCTAAGATTTCTTAATGAAGGACAGACTTCAATAATTACACTCAAATTCACAATACAAATTTCAAAAAAAAAAAAAACAAGGTACAATATGCCCAATGAACACATGCAATAATTACTACAGGTGATACAACTTGTTACTAGAGTCTACAGAATGAGAACATTTCGAAAGTACAAGATGTAGAAGTATACAAGAAGTATGTTTAAACAAGTCCTAAACCACATGGTCATAAGCCTCCTATACTGAAACAACCATCAGTCTGATAAATTCACTAAAAGTGCAAATAAGGTGCGTCTTCACCGCACAAAAAGCAAAAGCAAAAGCAAAAGCAGAGTTTTCGAAAACATGTTTTTGAAACTTTACAGTGTGGACGCTCCACAAAA
>JAQGBW010006181.1:0-10940 GCA_034698625.1 Julus scanicus
TTGGTGTTTAGCCCTCGTGTTGCAGAAATAGGCCAACGTTAAAAATCAACAAACAAACAAACAAACAAACAATAGAAGATAATAGCTACATGATGTTATGAAAGTTACTTATAAAAAGTGTTAGAAAGTTAGATGGGAAGGTGGAGATAAAATGACCACCTATATACAATCAGTCTTAACTCCTTTGACTTTGCTATCCTTCAAATTATTTGTTTTGCACTCGGCAGTCTAAAAATCCCATCAGAAAACAAGAGGTCTATCTGTCAAAATGTCTTCCAAAGCCAAGAAAAAACGTCGTTAAAACACAAACAGCGAGGAAACTCGCCCATAAAGTTCTTTTGTATGTCAAACTCAGAAAAACAGGTTAACTTAAGGCTACTGTTTAAGGATTTTAGGCACGACTAGCCCTCCCAAAAAGTTTCAAATGGCTTCATCCCCATTTTGTTTTTATTGGAAAACAGCCATGAAAACATCTAAGCTTTAGGACAATCATATTCAGGTCCTTTCTGTTCAATTGTGTGCCTGTAATCCGATTTATGGCCATTACAAATAGGGCTTTCAACATACATGCTGTATAAGGTTGTATAAGGGTGGGTACCTTATAGAATGATAATTTCAGGATCACATCATTCTATATACTAGTAAGCGCACATGCATTGTGGGACCTAATGTGTAAGCTAATAGTCACCATGTAGTATTGAATGTTTCATCCAGCATGGCAGGACATTACATTTTCATTTTATTTTCATAAATTCTCTACAAATGCAATTGAAGTAGTTGTTGTTAACATCTAAACATATGTATATAGTACACATGTATAATTTAAAACTTTCTTGATTATATGTTTGGATTTCATGCATTTACAGTAATAACAGCGGTTGGCACAAAATAGCAATACGTTTAAAAAATAATACGGTTGCGTGTAATTCAAAAATTACAGTGTTGGTTGTATTAACAGGCCTAAAAATCCTGACAGTAGGACCTGTCATTACATTACATTTAAACCGTTTAAATCCTAGTTGAGTTATACATATTTAACATGTAAAAATATGATTAAATTTAATGAACCCAGACCATGTTTATGTCATTGTTGAGCATTTCAGTGTTTAAAAATGCTAAAAGAATCTACACGCATCCACCAATATTGGTGTAATTAGGTGTGTATTTTATGATAGTTTCAAGAAAGAAAATAAGGGGATTTATAATGTTTGGAAGGCCCAATTTCAGGCCATGTCGATACATCTCTCAAAGTATATCATTAGGGATTAACGGTTTACTAAAATGCCTGTTAAAAAAAATGCCATGTCGGTTTTTGAAGTAATAGGGAGAAAAAAGTGGCAAGCCATTCTAGGTGGCGGTTCGGAGATGATCCGCCACGTTTACGTTTCAGGACGTATAATCAAGCAGATAAAATTACTATACTTTCGATATTACATAAAAAAATAATGCGCTAGAAGTAAAAAATATTTTTTTAAAAACTTATTTCAAAATTTTATACAAGTACCCAAAATATTGGCAACCAATACTCAAGATGCCAGACAATGATTATGCCTATAAACAAGGGTCCGTTTTAACATTCCATCATTCCCATTACTTCAATTCCAAGTCGATAGTGGTACTTAGGGGTCCATGTTTTCCGTTTTTTATGGGGTTAAAATAACCCACTCAACAGTAAGCCGCCATTTTGTTTCATTTCTTGCACTATGTGCGGTCTCGTTGCACGATTTAATTGTTGCAATGACTTCATATTTTGGCCATTAAACAAGATATCAAAAACTTTAAAAACCTCCCCAAAGCTTAGAATCAGCGGGTCGTGACCAATAATACCTGTTTTTAGACATGTTAACTAACTTTTAATTAAATAGTTTGAAACTAAGTGCTGCTGCGAGTCAATGAATATAAAAAATTGTAAATTTAATAGGGAATGGGGGGAAAGTACGATTAAATACAGGACAATGATGACAATTTCACATTCTCTTTACCTGCGTGCCAAACTTAATTTATTGTCGAGGACAAACTTATATATATATATACTTGTGGTTTAATTCAATAATTCCGACTGTCAAATTTCATTCATTTATTCTACTAAAGATGAAACTGTAGTATTTTTAATTTATTAAACGTCAAGTTAATGTCATTGTGAGGAATATGAAGTGAAATTCCGTCAATTTAGACAGTAATTTAGGAAAGTATAGAGCTATTCATAAATATATAACTATAGTTAATTTTTTTTAAAAGTTACAGTTACTACGAGTTTTAATTTAACCTCAATAAGATAGTTTTGCACAGTTTCAGGTCTAAAATAGTACCATACACGTGGATTCATAACGTCCAATTGGTTTTTATTAAATATGCCTACTTTTCATACAAGAGAAATGTCTCCGGTCATGAGGGCAAGTGCTGTCAAATTTTCGGGTTTAGGCATAAATGTCTACCAAAATATTCAAGCGACACCCCAAAAAGAAGTACATAAAAGAGTACTATCATTATGATCCATGAGGTAAGGCAAACAACAAAATGTCAGCCCTCCCTAGTCTATTTTTCATTCAAACCTTTCTTATGTAATAGGAGTAGTCATTTATCATCGTGATGGTGACATTTGAGACCAGACTTGGTTCAACTGACGAAAAAATCGTATTTGAACCCACCTTAATTTGACCGAAATACAAATTTTAAATGGAATTTATAGGTCAATTAAAGACATGCATGCAATTTCCTCATATGCAAAGTTCATCGTGTCTGGGGGTCAAGCATGATAACCCTCGTGTAAATACTTGACTATATTTGTCCATAATTTACCTAACCCTCAACGCAATAGTAATCCCATGTATGAATATTTTGTACTTATACATAGTAAGTCATGTTTTGCGGTATCATCCTTATTTCATTCCCAAGAAAATTCATGTTACTGCCCAATGGCACTGACTCACAACCTTATGTCATTCAAGGATAATCTTTATAATCTTTAAGGTGATGAGAAGTATGACCAAAAATGGTATAAACCTGACCCTGATGCACTTTTCATAAATCTCAAGATCAACCAAATCCTCGTGTAAATCCTTCCAGCTTATTCATGCAACGTTTCAAATTTTACCTCCCTTAAAACCCTCTTAGTTTTCCATAATAAAAAAATCCTGAAGGTAACTATAAAGTGCGTATACAACATATATACTAATGTCGAATTAAGTTTCTAATGCACCAACTTCTAAGCAATGCCAGAATAGAATTTAAATGTCACCTGTATATTACTATTTAGATGTACATTATGTAACATTTTGGCAAGCAACACGAAATGTTAACATTTCTACAAACTAATCAATATACAAATAAATACTTCACGTACTGAAGACATATTGCCATCTAAGTCTATTCGTCAGAGACAAATCCAAACTTCTTCAAGAATGGATTATAGACATTTAGGAAGACTGGCTCCTTCACCTCACCCTAATAGTGGCACTGACCATACGTATCACTTGTTCTGGAAACACTCCTTTGGGTTTAATGCACCAAGATTGATTTCCAAAACACACGAATATTTGATAGGTCGACTCCAACTGCAATTTGTCAAGCTAATTAAAACGAATGAAGCATAGTGATGGTTGCAGATGCACGCTGGAGTCATTTGTACAATGTTAAGAAAATGAATCTATGCCCAGTGGCTACTTCATATGAAATGAGTTGGGGTGGCCTGGGAGAATATTTTCGGCAATGGTCAATCTAGCATACCTCTTGGTGCCAGGCTGTAAATAAAAAAAAAAAAAAAAAAAAAAAAGAAAAAAAAGAAAAACACTGAATGATGAAGGCTAGAAAGATTGCCAGAAAATAATTACAGGGCAACGATTACGTGTAAATATGTGCTCTATATGGGGACCCAGCCCAATAAAGGCACTCCAATTAGAGGGCCATCACATCGAAGGTCCAGCCGTGACAGATTATTAAAAGTGAAAAATCCTAACCAAGGGTTGTCAGGAATCATGGTGGTTGCGGCGCAGCGGGTTGCCACGTGCCCGTAAGTATGGCCGAACGTGGTCAGCTCAAAAAACAAGGGTAGATGTAGGAGGAACCAGGGGGAGGTTGCCTTATGGGCCCCTAGGCCAAGAACACTAATGAGCAATGCTACACATCTTCCACCATACATCAGCAATTAAGCTCAGAGTGTTCACTGAACGTGTTTTGAACACCATTTCTCCTTGGAACATACAATTATGTATCCAAAATTTCAAAAAATGTGTTACAAATAAAGGACCAATCAACCGATCAACAGTAAACGCGTTTACTAGAACACAATTAAGAATAGGAAGCACAAAACATTGCAAAATTGTTGGAACACAATGGCTGTTTCCAAGCAAACTTGCATCAATTTTATGAAAAATTTCCCCTTACAGAAACATTTGCAAAACATTGGAAAATTGTTGAAACACAGTAACTGTTTCCAAGCAAACTTGCATCAATTTCATGTAAAATTTCCAATTACAGAAACATTTGCAAAATATTGGAAAATTGTTGAAACACAGTAAGTGTTTCCAAGCAAACTTGCATCAATTTCATGAAAAATTTCCAATTACAGAAACATTTGCAAAACATGGAAAAATGTTCCAACACAATGACTGTTTCCAAGCAAACTTGCATCAAATTTCATGAAAAATTTCCAATTACAGTACATTTAGCACATTAGACTAAGTGCGTTAGAAAGACATTACAACAATGTTGTTCATAAGTAACATTTTTAGGGATGAATGTTGCAGGCATATCTGGCAACAACTTGCCTATCATATGTGTGTACATGTCCGGCTCACATTAAATTTTAATGAGTAACAACAACAGATATTTTTAGATATACCTGTCTTAATCTGCATGCGAGGTTTTAGTAGCAGTAAAATCAAGATTTTATTGGTTCTTTAGACTGGGATCTGGGAATCCAATAAAGCATTGCTGGTGATAGAAGATTCTGTACACATTATCAGTCCATTTCACAGGATTCTGATGCATGGTTTGGCTATTGAAAATTAATTAAATACAGCGAAGGTCAATGTAGTGGTTTGATACTACACGAGGGCAAGTGATACCCAACAACCCCGTTCGCTCTTTCGCATGCATACAGCCAATTAATATTTCCCAATTCGAGCACTGATTAATTAGTTACAATCCTAAATAATGTCAGGCTGCCATGCTCGCATAATTTCGTATAAATTACCCCCATTGCCTTTTTTATTTTCGTATAGCTGTTGGCTCAAGGTAGTCCATAATTGTGAATTTGTGATCCGGTTACAATGATATATCGAGAGCCCCGTGTGTTCAACATTACGCCATAAATCAACGCTAGGAAATAAGCCGAAAGTGTTATTTAATCCACACGAACTCATTCTTTTACACGAAGAATCTGCATTTACTCAATAAGACAACCCACTGGGTTCACACTGTTTTTATGCTACGATATTTCAAATCCAACACATGCCTAGAACCATTGAAATTCGATGAAGAAAATTACATCTATAACGACAGGTTCATTTTAGGTGTTTCCTCGTTGTATCAAAACACGATTATGTGACCACCCTTTTGGTCAAGGGTCAACATTGACAAGAAAAAAAAATTGTTTTAATGGTCTATTGTAAGGAATTAAAACTACAGTCATTCTGTGATATCATAAAAACGAATTACCAAAGGTGAATGCTTGTTTGCTATTTTTTTTTCAAACTTGGGTTGACTTTACTATTGAACAATGTGATATTTTATTGTCAGTCTGGTTATTGTGATTGCTTTCTTTGTATACATGTACATTAGGTACCATGAAATAGGTAGCTTGTAGCCTGAGGGCCAATGGAATGTTATAGGCATAGTGTGGCATTCCAATGACATTCCAGCCATTAAAGTCTTTCCAACCACCTATTGACAGCGAAGGTGCCAATAGGCGTCTTCAGCACATATATTAGGTACCTTCAAACAAATGCCTGAAATGTTATTGGCTTGTCATACTTTGCCTAAAGCATTCCTATGACATTCTAGGAGCCTCTGGCCTACGTGAAGGTACAATACCTATTGTCTCTTGGCGCACTCAGTAATTACAGGCTGTGCCAAACTTATCACCAGTATCACCTTATAAGTTTTTATTGCTAATTAATGCTACAGTTACTTGAAGCTGAGATAATGTAGTATAAGCTATTAATGTAGTATCCCTTAATGAAATTATCACAACGCTACACATTCATCCAACGTCCAATCGGTACCTTCAAAAAGGAGGCTTGTAGCTTAAGCGTGGCTGGAATGTCATAGGAAATATCATTCATTCCAGCCTTAGAAGGCCATCCACCCTGGTGAGAAAAAAAAACAATAGAGATTTCTATTGCTTTCTATTGTTATTTAAAACGTTGTTTTCTATTGGTATCAAAAGAAAATTTCTATTGATTTCTATGGTTTTCTATTGTTTTCTATTGTTCAGTCAATACAGCTAAACCATAAAAGTCAATAGAAGCCAATAGAAATTTTCTTTTGATACCGATAGAAAACAATGTTTCAAATAATAATAGAAAACAATAGAAATAGAAATCTGCATTGTTTTTTTTCACCAGGGTGGATGGCCTTCTGAGGCTGGAATGAATGATATTTCCTATGACATTCCAGCCACGCTTTTCTATTGTTCAGTCAATACAGCTAAACCATAGAAGTCAATAGAAGTCCATACAGAAACCATAGAAAACAATTAAAACCAATAAAGTGTCCAAATAACAATAGAAACCAATAAAATCTCTATTGGTTTCTATTGTTTTTCCGCCTATTCTGCATACATGCAGCGAGAAGCCAATATTTCATTAATTATCCAAACAGGTCGTTATCCTTGATTGGCTTCTGATTAATCAGAAAAATCGATCACGTGCCTTTCCGCGTCGCCAATTTTCTTACCTCGCTGTGCATCCTGGACCTGATCCAAGTTGCTGATGGTCACGCGAATAAGGCTGGAATTCAGCTTCAACTGGCCAGTGGTCAGTTTAACGAGGAGAAAGATGCGAGTATCCCTCTCCTTAACAGTGCCTCGACATATTTTCGAATTTCCGAAATCCTCCACCCGCACAATGGCCGAACTCAGGTTCATCAACGCTTCCCCCTTCATGATCCGCCGGACTTTGACGTCGGCGTCATAAGTGGCGTCGCTGTGGCGATGTCGATGCAGTCTCCTGACGGTTCCTGTGAAAATCACGTTGGCCATCGATTCCCTGACTTTCAAGGACGGGTCCTTGCAAGTCTCGGCGGCAGTGCGGCGCCCGGAAGACCGCTTGGAGAAACCCACATCCGAAACCGTCATCAATATCGCCAAAATGCTAATCCATTGGTATAATCCCTTCATGATGGAACACGAATACAGAAACCCAGAATACACTCACGACGACGACTACCTTTGATCCTCACGACTTTTCAACATCGTAGAAGTTTGTGGAAGTAGTGGCAACAAGTTGGAGTAATCCTTTTAGGCGATTGTATCTGTGCACGATCTTTGACCTGTAGAACACCACGCGTGCTATTCCGTTTAAGGTCCTGGGTAACTTTGTTATATCCCAACTGGAAACGCGTTTTGAAAGGAACAAGGTTGTCCAAGAGATTTTTTTTTCATCAACTGTTGCCGTTACCGCCCAAGTTTTAAGTGTCGCACTCTCGGACCAGTCTATCTTCTCACCTGCATGGGGTTTGAAAATTAAGAGGGAAAAAAGCAGGTAGGCGGCCAGCGTCTTTTGAACGAGGGATTCCCTAAAAACTAGCCAAAAAAAACGTAGAGGGGATGGGCGAGGATTCATTCCCAGTTTCAGGCCAATCAAACGCGGTTGGCGAGAGACTGTATTAGGACGGACCATCCAATTAGCGAAATGCATGCAGCAATTAAAGCGGATTAAGCAGGTGGTTAGCATCTAGAGCACGCAAATAAAAAAAAACAATCTGGACATTTAACTCAGAGAAAAAAAAACACTCATTAAAGCACTTTCAACCGCGTAAGCGTGCCTAATTGACGTCTATTTACCATCACTTTTCCGCATTTGCGCAGTTAGAGGGCTGTTGGAATTATGACGTCAAAGTTTGATGACTATTTTCATTGAATGGATGGTCCTAAAGAGGGCCATTTCATTCATTTGATAACAACAAAGATTCTTCAAGTTTTAAAAATCAGCAATTAAAAGTAGTTTTTTTTAAGTACAGGACATCAGCTTTTTCAAGTTACTCCAGCTATAGCGGGAACATGTTTGAAGGGGTCGTGGTCTGTACGTCTTACTTTGTTAGGCCACGAACTTTTCAAACACCATTCGTTGTAATGCGTGAAAATCCATACTGTGGATAATTTAAAATTAACAAATATTCCAGTGTGTCAGACAATTCTAACAGTCTTCCAGGACTTAAAATGTTGGTGGTACAGGAAGATCCCTATTCCCAGCAAAGACAACCCCAATACAGACTAAAATACACTATATATTTAGTTGTATATACTGCCTATAAATGGTAGTGATCTCTACACCTTACTGTTGTATCTTTGTTAGGCCACGAACTTTTCAAACACCATTCGTTGTAATGCGTGAAAATCCATACTAATGTGGAAAACTTTAAATTAACAAATATTCGAGTTTGCCAGTCAATTCCAACTATCTTCTAGGACTTAAGATGTTGGTGGTGGTACAGGAAGATCCCTATTCTCAGCAAAGACAACCCCAATACAGACTAAAATACACTTTATACTCAGTTGTGTGTGTATAAATACTGTACTAAAGTGCAAATAGCTGCACACAGAACATCGAATAAGCTCCCAAACACAAGCTAAGGTTTATATGCTAAAAAGTTATAATTCAATAGAAACATCGTGCATTGGCGATTTAGTTGCAAACACACCCCAAAGACAAATTCCTCTAAACAAAAGTGGAGTTTAATAATTTCTGAGAAAAGGTCGGTCAAGTTTTCACTGTTCTTGCATATTTATACGGCGTTTATATAAGTAATAATATAGCGTATATATAATAAATAAGACGTCTGGCTGCCGCCAGACCGTTGTTTAAAATTAACAAATTATAATAGGTTTGCACTCCAATTAAGGACATGCACGGAGGAGGAAATCTCCCACATTTTAAATTACAAAAACTGACATTGGTGCACCTTGCAGAGGTACCCATGAGAGGGTGCCACATCAGTGCTGTGCATGGTCATGCCCACCCAAGTTTATACTGTACATGCGGCAATATTAGCCTTTAACAACGAAATTAGCTGCCCACACGGAAGGGTTTAGGTGCCAAAAACACGCGGGCGTCAGTCTGGCCATTATTACATTTTCTGGAAGAAACTTGTTAAAGCAATTATTGCATGTGCCAAACATTTTGAGCAAGATGAGTCAATGGCATTGTAAATAATAAAAGTGCATATTTTGTTATATTTTACATCAGGAGGATCAGGCAGTCTTGCAGACACGTGCAAAAAGCATCTGCACCTATTGTTCTGAGCACTGCACATAATGGACTAACAACATAAAATTCTATGAAAACATTTCAAAGTGTAGTTTTAATATTGCGCAAAATCAACTTATCAACATTTTCGAGTAAATGTCATGAGGGAAGCTTTAATAACCCTGACTGAATAATCTGACTGTACTCATATCAGGTCAATGGGGAAGACAGACATGTAGTAAAGTACCAGTCCATGACAATTTTCGGACACATTTTTTTATGCATTTTTTCTGACAAGGTCTTACCACCAATTGGGCCCACCCAAGAACGTTAGGTTAAAAAAGGTGCTGGGAGTCCAAATATGATTTCTGCAGACAAGGCCAGTCAGACAGTCGTGATTTTCGGATTTCAATCTAATGTGTTTTGGAGGGATTTTGCTAGAATGATACATGTGAAAATGGGGGACTCTAGGGCCTACAGCATGAATACTAGAAAGCACCCCTTGTTAGCAATCTACCATTTCCATTATTGAAGGGGGTAAGACAGGAGCACTCAGGGACGGGGGTGACTTATTCGCAAAATATGGTTAAAACACACAGGGGTCACAGATCTAAAATTGGATTTGAAATTTGGACACACACACAATAAAGGCACCGAGGAAAAAAAACAACAGCCTTATCTCCCAAACGATAACAAGGCAAGGCGGCGTGCGATGATGAACACCTTAGTTTGGAGTAGTTTGGGGGTAAGGATTTTAGGATACAAAAAGTAAGCTTTACCCCCCACTGTAATAAAGTACATTTTGCCGCCAAAGGTGCTTCAGGTAGAGTACAAAGGAGGGGCTCTCACCTTGTTAAAGAAGCCTACAGCCAAATACACAGGTATCATATGAGCAGTTAAGGGGGACCCACCCAGTGGGCCTCTTCAAATAGCTCTTTCAGCCTTATTACCCAAAGCTTTTTACCCTATTAAAGCCATTGTAGATGGTATGGATATGAGGGAGGAAGAAGTTCCTAGTAAGTGATACACTTTTCGCAAATGGCCTTTGTACCATAAAACAATTAAAATGCACAATTCCAGGAATGTATTGCAGTGTATGTACAAGGGGACATCCGTGATCCTATGCATTCACCTGACGTCAGGTTCAATATGGCTGTCGCTTGGGACCATTTTTTAAAGAAAAAAACACTCATTAGTCTGCAATGGTGGTAGTTCATGTGGTCTTAATGGCATGCTGTGGGGTCAACCTAATAAAGCCTATAGAGTAGTAGGTATTATTGAGAGGCTAAAGAAATAATCAACCTTAGATAAGATAAAAAAGAAGTCTGTCAAAAATCCGCCATGGTTTGTGATGTCACACTTTAAAATCTTAAGGGGCCATTCAAAATCGATTTCCCCCCCTTCCTCACCCCATGTAAACTTAGTGTCCACTTTAGTCGAGACATCCCCTCCTTAAGGTCAGTGGCGGCACTAGGGGGGTGCGGGGGGTGCGGACCGCACCGGGTGACACCATCACAAGGGGTGACACCAAAA